>CAUYRT010095903.1:0-12384 GCA_963574885.1 Lepilemur ruficaudatus
CGTCAGCCTAGCTCATAGCAACCTCAAACTCCTGGGCTCAAGCAATCCTTCTGCCTCAGCCTCCCAAGCAGCTGGGACTACAGGCATGTGCCACCATGCCCGGCTAATTTTTTTCTATATATATATTTTTTAGTTGGCCAATTAATTTCTTTCTGTTTTTGGTAGAGAGGGGGTCTTGTTCTTGCTCAGGCTGGTCTCGAACTCCTGAGTTCAAATGATCCACCTGCCTCGGCCTCCTAGCGCACTAGGATTACAGGTGTGAGCCACCTCGCCCGGCCTTAAATATTCTTTACCTATTTTTCTATTAGTGTGTTTACTTTTTTTCTTCTTCCTCCTCCTGTATAAGAATTCTTTTTATTTTTTTCTTTTAGAGACAGGGTCTTGCTCTGTCACCTAGGCTGGAGTATAGTGGCGCAATCATAGCTCACTGTACCCTTGAACTCCTGGAATCAAGGGATCCTCCTGCCTCAGCTTCCCTAGTAGCTGGGACCATAGACATGAGCCATGCCAGCTGATTTTTAAATTAGAGATGGGGTCTCACTATGTTGATGAGGTTGGTCTTGAGCTACTGGACTCAAGCAATCTTCCTGTCTCAGCCTCCCAAAGTGCTGGGATTACAGGCATGAGCCACTGTGCCTAGCCAGTTTATAAGAATTCTTAAATTTCTATGTTTGTCGTTTACTTTTTATATGTTTTATACTTTTTAACTTTTGGCATTCCAAGTAGTCATACTTCGGTTTTTTTCTTTGCTTGTATGTTGAATGTGCCTCTATGCTTAAATTAGATAAACATTCACTTGTTTTTTAACTTTCAGAAATTAAAGAGTGATTAAACCAGTTTATTCCAGTTCTTTTTATTTAACAATTTATTCTTTCCACGCTCATTTGAAACAGACTTTTCTTATGATAGATCTTTAAATATATTTTTGTTTTAAGGCTTTCTAGTCTATGGACACATTTATTCCACAGTTTAATTAACATTTTAGTTTTTTTGTTAATTATAAACATTTTATTACAGCACATTTAGGAAAAATGTTTATTGCCTCTTGTAAGTTATGACATATATTTTTAAAAAATAGAACTTTATGGTGTAATGGTACTACAAAATTTCAGGATTGGAGTCAACATTATACAGTGCTCTGAATTATATTGTAATTAATTATCTCATAGTATTATTTTGGAGACTTCAATTTGCCACGGGACAAATTTTTAAAGGAACAGATCAAATTGGATGAAGGCTGGGTACCTTTGGAGATCATGATAAAATTCAACAGGTAAAAACGTTTTAAAAATCATCTTCAGATCTTTCTGTTAACAATGAGTGCTACTTACTGTGTTTTACGGTGTTTTTATATCAACTCTTCAGGTTAAACCGTCTCACGACAGACTTTAATGTAATTGTGGAAGCATTGAGCAAATCCAAGGCAGAACTAATGGAAATCAGTGAAGATAAAACTAAAATCAGAAGGTCTCCAAGTAAACCTCTCCCTGAAGTGACTGATGAGTATAAAAATGATGTAAAAAACAGATCTGTTTATATTGTAAGTGGGCTTTTAATATCTAACATTTATTTAGAAAGTATAATAGAGTGGGTAAGAATAAGGGCTCAGGAATCATAGCTTCACCAATTAATGTATGTGCTTTAGCAATGTTCTTAACCTCGCCAAGCTTTATCTTCATAAATGTGGATATTTTTTACCCTATAGAACTGTTCTGAGAATTAAATGCAGAAACCTATATATTAATACCGTGGATGAAATCTTCAGTGTATTGTAAGCACCCAGTGCATATTAGCTGTTCTTATTTATCAACAGCTAAACTTGATAGCAATTTTCTTTAGCATATTAATTTTTATTTTTTTTATATTTTTGTATTTATTTTTATTTCAGCATATTATGGGGGTACAAATGTTAAGGTTATGTATATTGCCCTTGCCCCACTTCCCCCAGCACACTAATTTTTAAATAGCTGTTTTATTATGGAAAGTTTCAGACATACAGAAGTAGATTGAATAGTATAATGTACCATCACCCAACTTCATCAGTTATTAACGCATAGATAATTTCATTTTTTTTTATCTCTGCTTCAACTGAACTATTTTGAAGCACATACCAGATGAGTCACTTTTATTGCACTGGAGAATAATGGCTTTTAAAGAGGCTGTTAAGCAATTAAGAGAGAGAGAAATAGAAGGAGATAAGTATATCTTGGCTTTGTTTCAAGACAAAATGAATTATGTGTTCTGGCTAACTGTTTACCTGAGAGGTCATTATTTGTACCTTTCTTCCTACTCTTCACAGAAAGGTTTCCCAACTGATGCAACCCTTGATGACATAAAAGAATGGTTAGAAGATAAAGGCCAAGTACTAAATATTCAGATGAGAAGAACCTTGCACAAAGCATTTAAGGTATAATTGTATGATAATACAGACTTTTTCTAGTTCTGAAATATATGGGACATAACTTAAAAAAAATCTTTTCTTCTCTTTTAATAGGGATCAATATTTGCTGTGTTTGATAGCATTGAATCTGCTAAGAAGTTTGTAGAGACCCCTGGCCAGAAATACAAAGACACAGACCTGCTAATACTTTTCAAGTAAGTCTTTTTGCTAATGTTTCTTCTGGCCACTTAGTTATATGGAATTGACACACTGGGGTAAGGAGCATCAAGTAGCATCTCCTATAAGGCCAATGTTTTTAGTATCCTTAGACATCCTTTGAGAAATGCTTGAAATTTGTTCAGTGGGAACTGTACTAGTCCCACTAGTACATCTCGATTCTCAAGATGATGGTGAAAAGTGCGGATCTTGTTACAATCCTTTGAGATTGTAAAAAAGTATTTATTGGTACCTTTTTGCTGCAGTTAATTTTGGTACTAAATTTTAGTACTTATTTTCCATCTAAAACTTATAATCAGGCTGAATACTCAAATTTGGGTTTTTTTTTTTTTTTTTTTTTGAGACAGAGTCTCACTCTGTTGCCTGGGCTAGAGTGCTGTGGTGTCAACCTAGCTCACAGCAACCTCAAACTCCTGGGCTCAAGCAATCCTGCCTCAGCCTCCCGAGTAGCTGGGGGCTACAGGCATGCACCACCATGCCCAGCTAATTTTTTCTATATATATGTTAGTTGTCCAGCTAATTTTTTTCCATTTTTTCAGTAGAGACGGGATCTTGCTCTTGCTCAGGCTGGTCTCGAATTCCTGAGCTGAAACGATCCGCCCGCCTCAGCTTCCCAGAGTGCTAGGATTACAGGTGTGAGCCACCACATCCGGCCTAAAATTTGGGCTTTTTGTGTGGTTGGAGAATAAATCACTGTGCTGTTTTCATCTGTTCTTATTTTTCGTAGTCTATGCCTATATTTTTATTTAGTACAAAAGATATTTTTTTTAATATCAGAACAAAAGTTTATTGAAACTAATGTCCATGCTTGTATAAATTCAGTTTTTTAAAGGCCGGTACGATGCTTGTAAGCAAGAACATCTGTATCCTACAACACATAGTATTGTTTTCTATCAAACTTGGAAAGTGTGCCACAGTAAACATGGTTCTAGTTAGTTGGGGAGATGATACTGGATTGGAGAAGCATTATCTATCAGTTTTAAAGGAAGGATGCCAAATGCTGAGCAATACATTGTCTTCTTCAGAAGCAACACATCATTTTTTACTTCGTGTCAATTTGATTTTCTTTATAGGTAGGCATAGACATTGACTTGGAAGACAGGCATGGTATTTATAGAAAAAGCCGGATAAGGTATTTTGACTAATTAGAATTCACCCACCTTTACATGGTCAGCTTACTTCCTTGGAAATCTTAACATATAAAAAGTTTGATGGTAATTAGATAAAATGTGGCAAAAAGAGAATAAAAGAAGCTTGGATTTTCAGAAGTGGGTCTGTGCCATGACAGGGGTCCTTCAGGTTAGGAAGCGGAACATAATCGAAGCCACTTATATTATAGTGTGTTTGGAAAAGTCACTGTCTATAATTTAGGAGGAATTGATAGATTGCCAAAAATTTTTTCAGGCTAAATTCTGGTTGACTCATGAATTATGCCAATTCTTCATTTAAATTTTACTTATACCATCTTGGCAAAAAAAAAAAAGTAAGGCTACCTTATGTAGTAGAACATTTTAATTTAGTACAAAAGATAATTTAATTAAGATTTGGATCATGTTCTTTTGTGTGTGTCTAAAAATGAAGAACCAGAGTATTTTCATAATAAAGTTAGTTGTAGGGCTATAGTTCCCTACTTTTTTTTTTTTTTTTTTGAGACAGTCTCACTCTGTTACCCGGGCTAGAGTGATTGCCGTGGCATCAACCTAGTTCACAGCAACCTCAAACTCCTGGGCTCAAGCAATCCTTCTGCCTCAGCCTCCCAAGTAGCTGGGACTACAGGCATGTGCCACCATGCCCGGCTAATTTTGTCTATATATTTTTAGTTGGCCAATTTCTTTCTATTTTTAGTAGAGATGGGGTCTCACTCTTGCTCAGGCTGGTTTCGAACTCCTGACCTTGAGTGATCCACCCGCCTCGGCCTCCCAGAGTGCTAGGATTGCAGGCATGAGCCACTGCGCCTGGCCTAGTTCCATACTTTTTTGTGCATTACACAATCTACTAAATTTTTGGTCTCCAACACCTGGGGCCTGGCACCGGTCTGTGGCCTTTTAGGAAATGGGCTGCCCATCACTGCCTGAGCTCTGCATCACCCTCCTCAACCCATGAAACCCCGCTCCACCCAGTCCGTGGAAAAATTGTCTTCCATGAAACAGGTCCCTGGTGCCAAAAAATTTCGGGACCGCTGCACTAAATGGTATATATTAAAACTTACTTAGTTACAGATGTCTTATGATGAATCATCAGTGTTAAATCCTCAAAATTATTTTTTAACATGATTTCCATAAATTTTTTTTTTTTTTGAGGCAGTCTCGCTCTTGTCACCCGGGCTACAGTGCTGTGTGGCGTCAGCCTAGCTCACTGCAACCTCAAACTCCTGGGCTTGAGTGTCCTCCTGCCTCAGCCTCCCAAGTAGCTAGGACTACCAGCATGCACCACCATACCCAACTAATTTTTTTCTATTTTTAGAAGAAGGCTAATTTTTTTTTCTATTTAGAGACAGAGTCTCTCTCTTGTACAGGCTGTTCTTCAACTCCTGACCTTAAGCATCCTCCTGCCTCAGCCTCCCAGAGTGCTAGGATTACAAGCGTGAGCCACTTCTCTTGGCTTCTATAACAGCTGTTATTCTTAGATTTGGATTTTAGAGTTTTCTTTTTATGAAATTAACTCCATAGAAAAATGTGAAACATTAAAGTTTTCTAATTTTTGATTTTATCTATTATAGTACTTTGTTGCTGTTTGAAACAAAGTATTTTACTTTTTTTTTCTATACATTATTGATAAATGAAAGCCAGCATGAGATTGCTAATGGATGTGAGATTTCTTTTTGGGGTCATGAAATTAGTAGTGAGGGTTATACAACTTTGAATATACTAAAAAACATTCAAGGTGCACTTTATGAGGGGGGTTTCAAAGGTATGTGGATTTTTTCATTGTAAAGCTGTTACATAAACATGAGAGTAACTTCCTTGGCATTTTTTAAATTTTTAGGTGATCACTCCTTGCTATGCCACGTCTTAAATCATTCAAAGTAATTAGCAGTCTTATCTTTGTTCTCATGAACTTTGCCTCTGTATTGTGTGTTCTTTAGGGAAGATTACTTTGCAAAAAAAAATGAAGAAAGAAAACAAAATAAAGTGGAAGCTAAATTGAGAGCTAAACAGTAAGTATGTTGAAGTAATCGTGACATAATTTGAATTCCTTAAAGCTCTAACAACTATAGAGTTAGAGGTTCTGGAAGGGCTGATGGTGAGCTCTGAAATGAGTGGCAAAAGGCCTTTTTTAGGATTTAATTTTCTTATGTAGTAAGTGGAAATGTGTAATTAGGATGCTTTTATTTGTAGAGAGCAAGAAGAAAAACAAAAGTTAGAAGAAGATGCTGAAATGGTAAGTATATATTACTGGTATCTAATACATCTATAATTCATAGTTATGAGAATAACTTAAAAGTCTGCAGACTTTTTAAAGAAAAGTAAGCAAATCTATAGCTGTCATTGCCCTAATGTAATACATACATAATATTGCTCCAAATTATCCAGAGATAGTTTAATAATCAGATTTATATAGTTTATAACTAATTATAGCACTTGTAGAAATTAAGTAAATTACAATCAGAAGCCATTGTAGGCCAGGCGTGGTGGCTCACGCCTGTAATCCTAGCACTATGGGAGGCTGAGGTGGGTGGATTGCTCAAGGTCAGGAGTTCGAAACCAGCCTGAGCAAGAGTGAGGCCCCGTCTCTACCAAAAATAGAAAGAAATCAATTGGCCACCTAAAAATATATAGAAAAAATTAGCCGGGCATGGTGGCACATGCCTGTAATCCCAGCTACTTAGGAGGCTGAGGCAGAAGGATTGCTTGAGCCCAGGAGTTTGAGGTTGCTGTGAGCTAGGCTGATGCCATGGCACTCTAGCCCAGGCAACAGAGTGAAACTCTGTCTCAAAAAAAAAAAAAAAAAAGAATCCATTGTAAAATAAAAGATGACAAAGGAAAACACTATTAAACTACTTTAAAATAGCATTTGGTTTCTAGGTTTCTCTTTTTATAGGTATAAAGTGGTGTGAGCCCATTTCTGATTTGTGGTTGCTTTTAAGAAACTTTTTGATTGCCTTATATATTTTTATAGAAATCTCTGGAAGAAAAGAGTGGATGCTTGCTGAAATTTTCGGGTGACTTAGATGATCAGACTTGTAGAGAAGATTTGCACGTCCTTTTCTCAAGTCATGGTGAAATAAAATGGATAGACTTTGTCAGAGGCGCAAAAGAGGTTTGAAAACATATGCTTTACGGCAATCATTTAAAAAGTCTGTATAAGCTTATCTTTTAGAAGATAAAATTAGTATAAAGCAGTTTTTTAATTTGCTTATTAAAATAGTTTCTACTTGATCATTTATGTTTTGTTATTCTTGTCACTGGATGTGATATCTGATATTTTCTGAATTACAATATGAATAATTGTATTAATGATTCAGTTTACTTTTGTAGCATTCCTTTTCTAATGTTCAGTAAAATTCATTCAAACTGTTAATGGCATGGAAGATCTGCAGGATAGGAAGAATTACTTTGAACAAAGAAATTAATTGTGGGACTAAAAACTAAGGGTATGGTTTTAATTTTTTTCTTTTGGCATAGGGGATAATTCTCTTCAAGGAAAAAGCCAAGGAAGCATTGGATAAAGCCAAAGACGCAAATAATGGTAACCTACAATTAAGGAACAAAGAAGTGACTTGGGAAGTACTAGAAGGAGAGGTGGAAAAAGAAGCATTGAAAAAAATCATAGAAGACCAACAAGAATCTCTAAACAAATGGAAGTCAAAAGGTCATTCTGATTTTTCTTTAACAGTTGGATATTTTAACTCATTTGCTTGAGTAAAAATTTCAATCAGTGTTAAAAAACATTGGCAAGAGACAGTTTCTTTACTAAGTGTTCAATTATATCTTCTATAGGTCGCAGATTTAAAGGAAAAGGAAAGGGTAATAAAGCTTCCCAGCCTGGGTCTGCTAAAGGAAAAGTACAGTTTCAGGGCAAGAAAACTAAATTTGGTAGTGATGATGAACATGATGAAAATGGTGCAACTGGTAAGTTTTTTCTAAGTCTTTTGGTATTTCATGAGAAATTTGTACTTTCATAAGAAATTATTTGGCAGGGAGAACAGGGATGTGGTTTTTTAACTTCTGTGTAAGTGCCAATCTTTGATTTTAACAATTTACCTCAGTTATGCTGTTTTATGGGTGGAAGACAGGATATTTAGAAGATTAGAGATCAGATGGTCTGTACTATAGAACTATATCAGATGGTCTGTACTTCATGGGTGCAAGGAAGTTGTTCCTAATTTTTTCAGAAAAGAATTATTAACAATTGTGCTCAATATTAAAACAGCAGTGCTTACATTGAATCTAACAAAAATTTTGTTATTGTCTAGGACCAGTGAAAAGAGCAAGAGAAGAAACAGACAAAGAAGAACCTGCATCAAAGCAACAGAAAACAGAAAATGGTGCTGGAGACCAGTAGTTTAGTAAACAAATTTTTTATTCATTTTAATTAGGTTTTAAACTGCATTTGTTTTTGGAGACTTTAAAATGAAAACCGAATTAGGTCCACTTCAATGTCCACCTGTAAGAAAAGAAAGTTTTTTGTTGTTTAATTTGTCTTTTTTTGTTGTTATCCAAATGAGGATTTTTTTTGGAATGTATAGTTTGTGTTATTTCAGATGACTCAAATATCAAAAGGACGATTCTTCCACTAAATTGCCTTTGTAATATGAGAATGTACTAGTACAAACTAATAAATATATACTGTATAAAAAGAGCAAAAACTTAGTTTATTTTTTCCTTTTTGTGCCCAAAGCATTTGAGAAAATTTAAAACTAGACTATTGGCTATTGATTATGGGCTCTTCCCACAGTTAACTTATCTCGTAGGCTGGCTTTCTATATTTATTCAGACAACTTGAGAACATTAGAAATAATTACTTATTGCAAAGCTTTTCAATACTGAATGCAGACAAGCCAAAAATCAAGAGACTTACTGATTTCTTTTTATGAAAGTTGTATGATGCTGGCAGGTCATATCGAAGTTCTGTAAAACAAAAGGCATCTAAAGATAAAAATTACATTTCCAAATACTTACTACCCTTGGCTAAAACAACAGTAAATCTAAAAGTATTAAGTGCTGGTAAACTGAATATTTAGACCTACCACTTTAACTTATCCAAGTACTAACTTTTAAAGCCCCAAGATTGGCCATGGCAAACTGAGCTTGGCATTTACGCTATTTTGGCCATTTATACCAAAATTTTGAGGTGATAGTAAAGAGTTTAGAAGGATAACAAGTGGACAAAAAAGTAAATCCTATGAAAATGACAGTACCTTGCTATCAATATTTTTAATTTCCTAATAATCTTTAGCTAACTCATAATAACCATGTTTATTTCAAAATTTTCTTGTCTACATTTTAGTAATGGTAGTAAGTAGCTAATTGTTTTCCTAATAAGCTCTCAAATGAAAACCAGTTTTTCATATTCTTTCCTTGTAAAGAATAATGTAGATTTTCCAAACTCTTACTACTGATGTATTTTAGAGGCAGTGACTCTACCTATCCTTCACATTTTTTAGCATAAATTCTGATCCTGTAGGTTACGGCTCTAAAATTTTAATGTGCAGTCAAATCACCTGAGGATCTTACTGAAATGCAAATTTTAATTCAGTTTTGGGGGAGCCTAAAATTCTATATTTCTAACAAGCTTTCCAGTGCTGATGGTTTGAGGACCATATTTGGAGTTGCAAGGATCTGGCTTGGTGTACTGTTGGGACTGTTCTAAGGTATTCCATACTGCATGTTGTAATACCTTAAACTGTGTAAGGAATGACAATACTGCATATAATAGGAAGATCAACAGATTTTTTAAATACTAAGTTAATTATTATGAACAGTAATACATCTACTTACATGTTTAACACCACCGGGCAATCCATGGTTAGTTTATTATTGTGTAAAAAACACATTCCCCTTATTGCACTCTTCAGGCTTTTCAAAGTTACTTGGATTATAGTAAGCCTCTAGTCATATGCTTTTCCTGCTTTGATGCTTGTGAATATTACCCAATTTAGTAATAAAAATGTATCAAACATGAGTTACTCATAGTGTGGATGTTTATATTCTATCTCCCACCAAAAAGTAAAAGATCAATGTTATTTGATGTTATTTGACTCCAGGGGCAATTAGAAAATTGAAATAGAAAGGTTATCCCGCATAAGCTGGTGGCATTTTCCATGAGTGGATTTCAAACCAAGGTCTAACCAAACATAAGCCCATGTTTTTAGTCATTGTGATGCTATGTAGTGTTCTGTCTGACTCTGGAGTGACCACCTGAGTGCCAATAGAAATTTTCAGTGAAATGCATGAATTGGGACCATCTCAGGCAAACCTTGCTAACTGTTCACCCTGCCTTTACTCCATTTCCAATCCATTAAAATTCACACACACTTACCACACTGAAAAACACATTCTATGGCACCTGTAATAAAAATTTGGTTGGGCTAATAATGCATGTTAGCCCTTTTAGATAATTAGGGTTGAGGTTTGTCTTACCTGCAATAATATTTATCTTGATTTTCCATTCTGCAGCTTTCTTTAGAATATGCTGAATATAAATAACATGTTGTTATAAGCTGATTTTTAAAAATTGCTTTTTATTAATACTTGAGATTAAGTTTTCAAACTTAAAATTTCATTAGAAATTAGACCTACCCCCTTATAAAAATTTCAGGTGGATGGACAGTATTTTGAAAATGATAAACTATTTGTCAACATATTTAACAATCTGAACCAAATTACATAATTAGATCAAGTGATTAAAAAGCTACTGTCATGTTTTGATCAACAACAGATTGCATATATTATGGACTGTATAAGATTATAAGGGAGCTAAAAAATTCCTATTGCCTAGTGACATCATAGCTGTCTTGATATGAAAAGGTAGTACATTTTTGATGTTTAGATATGTTCAGATAAACAAATACTATTGTGTTACAATTACGTATAGTATTTAGTACAGTTCCTATTGCCTAGTGACATCATAGCTGTCTTGACACTAAAAGGTAGTACAGTGCATTTTCGATGTTTAGATATGTTCAGATAAACAAATACCATTGTCTTACAATAACCTATACTATTTAGTACAATCATTAACTGTTCAGGTTTGTAGCCTAGGAGCAATAGAATATACTATATAGCCTAGGTGGTATGCTCTGCGTTCACACAGTGATGAAATTACCTAATGACACGTTTCTCAGGATATAGCCCTGTTGTTAAGGGATGCATGACTATTTCAGAAATCCATCAGTACTTGTATGGTTTCCGCAGCATTATTTCATTAACATATACAGTTAGCTATCCTGCTGGAAACCATTTAACAGAGATCTGTGTCCATAGGAAATTCAGTGGCAGTATGGTAAGAACATGGTATATCGAGGTAAACTGCCCGCATTTGAACTGCAGATCTACTTCCAAGCTATGTAACACTGAGTAAATTACTCATTCTTTCTGTGCCTCAGTTTCCTCATCTGTTAAATGAGGATAATAATATTGTTGTAGACTATGAAAAGTGTTTTGAACTATGCTGGCACACATAGTAAGCATCAAATATGTTAGCTATTTATAGGTCTAAAATTGTTGAACCATTTCACAAAGAATTACAAATTTTTAGTTAATGTAATTAAAAATTGCTTTATGAATTAAAAAATACACAACATTCCAACATCAATGGAAATGGAAAAAGAAAGTTGACCATAATCCCTCTAAATAATGCATGTATACTTTTCTAAAAATGCTATAGTAATAGATAACAATATTTGGTATTATAAACATTTTATTCATGTTGGAGTCTTAATATAATTGGCATCAAGTTGATTGATAAAATACTTAACTTTCCCCAATATTTTAGGTTCAAATATTTCCATGTTATAAATAATACTGATAATATATTTGTGCTTACAGTGTTTTCCTGAATTTAATAAATCCAGTTTTGGACATATTTTTCCCCTACTTTGAGATCTAGAATTTGTATATAAGGATACAGATGTTAATTGCAATTTAATGGAATCTTAGGATCCTTGATAAATTCATGAGAAATAGAATTATAACCTTTCTTTGTTACCTGACCCCTAAGGTTAGTGAAAGAGGTTTTAGATGTCAGATTATACAGTGGGAGATGGTTGGTTCTGGCTGAGATATAAAAGAACGAATTGGGTAAGCTTGGAATAAACACTGAAAGAATATAGTGCCAGGATTAGCTACTCTGCTACTCTGTCAAATCTAACTGTGAGCCAAGAACTAAATCCTCACAGTGCCTGATGAGGTAAGATATGGCAACAACTTCAAGTCACACAGCTTGTTAGCCTATCTGCCAGGATATACTTATTCTTTTACCTAAATCAGGAGTGGGGAACCTGCAGCCTAGGACCACATGTGTCCTTCTAGGTGTGGCCTTTTGACTGAATCCAAATTTTACAGAACAAATCCTTCTGTTTTTTATTAAGACATTTTTGTTCATCTTTTCTTTTTTTTTTTTTTTTTGAGACAGAGTCTCACTGCTGCCCGGGCTAGAATGAGTGCGGTGGCGTCAGCTTAGCTCACAGCAACCTCAAACTCCTGGGCTCAAGTGATCCTACTGCCTCAGCCTCCCGAGTAGCTGGGACTACAGGCATGCGCCACCATGCCCGGCTAATTTTTTCTGTGTATTTTTAGTTGGCCAATTAATTTCTTTCTATTTAT
>CAUYRT010095904.1:0-28448 GCA_963574885.1 Lepilemur ruficaudatus
CTATGTGCACTAAATGCCAGCTCCTTTTAAAAAATAATACAGGGGGATGAGAAAGAAAAGCTATCAAAATCTCTACAATCATTCCATCTTGCCTCAAAATGAGATCTATATATATTATATAGGAGTGCAATTAAACACTAGGCAGGGTTCAGGGGAGTAGAGGAAATTAAAAAAAAAAAAACCTACAAATAATAATTCTATCAAAAATTCTACTTTTATCTAAAATTTGAAAAACCAAAATGAATTTACAAATAAAATGTTTGCATTACAGATGTATAGTATGCATATCTGTATTTACCATAGTATGCATGGTATTTACTATATGAGTGATCATATGTTATATTGTGACTTTAAATGTTTCATAGGAAAGGTCTGAGGAAATTTTTAGCCATGTAATGAGGAAAATAAGCCAATAAGCCACCTGTGGTTTTATTTGCCCAACAGTTGGATGCACATACAGCTGATTCATCTGATTTTAGATATTACAACATACAGCTGATTCATCTGATTTTAGATATCACAATCTATAACACCTTAAAACACAAAACAAATATCCATCGATAGAATCCTTCAGTTCCGGCTATGCAAGTTAACAGTGTTTCCTGGACACAAAGCTTAACTGGCACTAGGACTCTACATGACAGTGATCATGCAGAGAACACACCAAAATTTTAATAAAATTTAAAACATGGCCCTTAGCATGAATACAACAAGCTCTCCTCGTGTAATAAAAAGAATATTTTTCTAGATTAGGAACTTTGAAATAAAGTCAACCAAGACTTTTCCATATTAGAATTACTATTAGGTATTATATTCCTGAACAAATGTAGATATAGTTTGTTTAAAAACTGGATATTTTCATATCGTATTTTAGAGCATATTCTACCATGCTGCTGTATTAGGTTCCATTCACACCAATGTTGCGTTCATTCTTTTTACAGTAATGATTTGTTTGTGTTTCTGTCTCCTCCCAGTAGATGGTGAGTTCCTTGGGCAAGAAACTGACTTTTTGCCATTTTTGTAGTTCAAGTGGCTGGTATAAAGTATTATTCAATAGATACTTATTAAAGAGCTCATGAATGTAATGCAATAGTTTTCCTTTTAAAACTATCTTAGGTGTATAAAAATGTGTAACAAGTGAAATAATATAGCCATCCATAAGCCATTTTAATTTATATAATACAATTACACCCTATTGTAGAAAGATTTTTTAAAATTTACATAGCCTTTGGTTTCATTTTTTATTTCTCCTTTCTTTATTTTTAATACAACTAACAAGTATGTGAAGTCATTTTCATCAAGGAATGCAGTTTAAAGGGTTTCTTTACAGTGATTTTGATAGGCATTTGTGAGAAAACTAGGTACTATCTCAGTACATTTTGAGAAAGTGATTTACAGTTACTAGCTTTACTTTTTCTTTTTTTTTTTTATTCCTTCTGACTAGCAAGAAAATGGTTTCTAAAATCAGGTTTTCTACTTTCTGATATATTTTATATTTGAATTCAAATACACCTATACTTTTATATTATTTACCAAAAATAACATCAAGATAAAAATGATTTTATTTCTTCCTTTTTTCTCCTAAAGATAAAATACTTTGCCATCACATATCCAGAGCACATGAATCTGAGCATGGAAATAATAATAACATTTTCTTTGTTAATATCTAATTATTTGGTTGAAATAGAATGTTTTTTTAGAAGAATATGTGGGAAAAAGTCTTAAAAGACAGGGGGCTTAAGAAAATTTTTAAAAAAGAATATTATAGAGTATATGCTTGTATTATTATACTTCTCTTTTTGACATTACACTTCTTAAATGCCATTAAAGTGAACGAAAATGCGAAATTGATTCCTTATTAAAATTGTTTTAAAGCATTGGATCATAGCTCACGGTAACAATGAACACCTGAGCTCAAGCAATAGTCCTATCTCAGGCTCTCAAGTAGCGGAAATACAGGCACATGCCACCATGCTCGGGTAATATATTTATTTATTTATTTATTTATTTATTTATTTATTTATTGTAGTTGCCAAGGCTGGTCTTGAACTTTTGGCCTCAAGCAATCCTCTGCCTTGGCCTCCTAAGTGCTGGGATGACAAGTTTGAGCCACCACGCCTGGCAACATTTGTACCACAATAGTATTTTGAAATTTAAAACATACAAATTGTTTTAAAGCATTTTTCCTCTTTCTAAATTAATTTTGGTGTGAGTATACATGTCCTTATGGGCCTTATAAGACACCGTCTCACAAATGAGCATCTGTATGTTTTAGGAATCCATTCTGGGCTTCCCTTTTTAATCTAGATATAGAAGTATCAGTCCAAAGGCATGGCGTTCTCCCATTCTGCCCCCTGTGGCCACCTGGTACTAGATTGTAATTATCACATAGATCCATCAAGCTTATGCATGTGTATTTTCAGATACACTAAGTAGATAAATTTTAACACGAAATATGTAAGGTTAATAAGCATCCTTAAAGAAAATAGTAATATATTCTATGCTGCAAAGTTTTATGCATTTTCATTTAAACAGAAATGTGTAAAAATATGTTAGATACATACAAAATCATGCTATTTTTTGATATGAACTTGCAATTCTTCCTTCTTAAATGTTAGTATAGCACTTACTGGGTATGGTTTAATGCAATATCATTACAATCTCTTCAGTCTCTCCCCTACTTTCATCTAATCCTTTCATCTAATCCTCATGCCGACGACTTACATCTTCTCTGAGTCTGTGCCAGAATAATTACTTCTATTACATTTATCTGTAGTCACTTACAGTAAAAACATCTTCTCTTTGGAGATTTTAAGCTGTATGTTTCTTAAAAGTGTTTTGGTTATGTAGTATATGCTCAAAAACATTGATTAATTGTTAAATCATTGCTATTATTATTTTCCCATCTCATCTAAATTGACTTGCTTTGATTAAAAAGATATTGATTAAGAACAGGAACGTAGAGTGTCTTGAAACCAATAATATTTATAGTGTAACTATTTGAGGCCTACCAATAAAATAAGAACTGTTCAAGGATTAAAAAAAAAATTCTCTCAGCTCTTCTTAAGGAACAAAATTAACTGATATTATAGAATTTTACTGAAGCTATTCTAGAGATTAAAATAGTTATATGTATCATGCAGGAGAAGAAAAATAAGCAATACTTTGTATCCTTAAATACAAGCAATTCATATAAAAGAATATTTGGGCTTCCTCTTCTCAATGCACAGCCTAGTGGCTGATTCTCTCTCTCTCTCTCTCTCTCTCTCTCTCTCTCTCCCCGCCCCCGTATTTTTTAAAGGATATATTTACTTAGCCATTTCATCTCTTTATTTGTCGTTGCATGGGTGATTGATTGATAGTTGGTGACCTCGCATAAATTGCAGCTTATGTCTAACTGTAGCAAAGTGAAATGGAAGGAATCTTGTCATCATTACTTGACCTTTACTTTAATGCAGTTCTTATCAGACGGCCACTTAGTTTGGGAAATGTATTGAGAATGCAGTGCCAGCCCTCAAATTATATTTGAAAACAAAAGAGCGCTCTGTTTACAGACTTGATGTTCGTCTCCAAGTCATAGTTATTGTTAACACTGTTGTGTCTATTCGTAACTATACAAAAAAAATTACCCTTATCTATGAGTTTCTTCATCTGCAATAATTTTCACATCACTTGTGTATAAATGGAGTACTATAGTTTAACTTACTGTTGGTTAAAATTGTAGGAAATGCCTGGAAACAGCCAATGAGATACAAAAATTATTTTCCATTTAGCCCAATACTCAAAGTTCATAAATGTTTTACCATTCATGTGTGAAAATATACACTAGAAGTATATTCAATTAGATCCATTCATTCATTTTCAAGTAACTAAAATATGTTGACTCATTGCAATATAGTAGAAAAATAGAAAGTCATTATTAGATTAATTTTGTGGCTAGCAGTATTATTACACGGGTATTTATTAAATGTAAATAAATTTAGTTTTAAGTTATATTTAGTAAGAATTAACTTCATGTTTGGATGCTGACTTTATTAAATTAAATCTAAGCTAATTCACCTGCTCTCTATCTAGAGGAATTTATGTAATTTGTGTAAAATATTTGTCCAATATTATTTTTACAGTAAGCTATGATGACACCACTGTACTCTAGCCAGGGTGGCAGTGTAAGACCCTATCTAAAAAAAGGAGAAAAAAAGAAGGAAGGAAGGATAGAGGAAGGAAGGAAGGAAGGAAAGAAGGAAGGAAGAAATTGGCCAGCAAGGATGACCTTGGATTTTAATGGATGGGTGTGGTCAAGAAAAGAGTGGAAAAGAGTGTCATCTAGTACCACTGCCATGCCATGATGACTGCAGGCATACTAAAAACTATACCTCTTTAAGAAGCAACATCAGAGGGCTACCATTATAGAGGTAGGGGAATAAAGATTTCAGTAAAATAGTTCAGTCACTAAACAAATAAACAAGCACATTACAGTAACAAGCCCAGGACAGGGCATAGTACCCAGAGAGCACCCGGAATACCTACAATCTATTATCTAAAATGTCCCCTTTCCAACAAAATATATGAGACATGCAAAGACACAGGAATGTATGTTCCATACTCTGATAAAGAAGCAGACAAAAGATAGTGCCTGTGAGAGCAATTAGATGCCATATTTAATGGAAAATATTGCAAACTATTCATTTAAAGCATATTTATAGTAGTAAAGTATGATTTAAAAAATGTATGCTAACAATGTTTTATCAAGTAAAAAATATCAATAAAGAGATAAAAATTATTTAAAAATTAAATGGAAATTCTAGGACTGAAAGTTCAATAACCAAAATTTTAAGATTTACTAGAGGATCTCAACAGTAAAAGAAATAATTAGTGAACTTGAAGTTAGATTGATTAAAATTATGCAGGCCAATGAACAGAGAGGAAAAAATAATAAAAAATGAACAAAGCCTCAGAGGAAGGTAGACACCCAGTAAGTACAACAACATATACATAATAATAGACTCAGGAGAAAAAGAGAGAAAACCAAATGGAGAAAATTTACCACTCTGCCCCACAATGCAAAATACATTCTTTCTAAGTATATATTGAACACTCACCAAGACAAACCATATTCTGTACAATAAAATAATTTAATAAACAAACAGTACTGAAATTATACAGAGCACGAACATTGACCTCATTGGAATTATACTAAAAATAAGTAACAAAAATGAACTGAAAAATCCATAAGTATTTGGAAATTAAGTAATATAATTCTAAAGAAACCACAGGTAAAGAAGATACACAAAGAAAAATAGAAAATATTTTGAACTGAATTAAAATAAGAACACAACATATCAAAATTAGTAGGATGTATCTAAAATAGTTCTTAACACAAAAATTATAGTATTAAAATATTTACATTTAAAAAGACCTTAAATTAATGATCTAAGCTTTCACCTTAAAAAGCTAAAAAAATGAACCAAACCGTGTCTATGATGACCAGAATAAACAAAATAAATATGAATATCAATTATTGAAATAGAAAACATAAAAATGAAATGAAGAGCTTGTGTGAGGTTTTCAAAGGTCAGTAGAATTGATAAACTTATAGCTTATCTAAATAAGAAAGATGAGAGAAAAGGCAAATTCCTAATATTAGTAATGAAAGCAGAGATATCACTATAGATTCTACATGCATTAAAGGTATAAAGGAATAATAGGAACAACTTCATGCCAACAACTTTGATAAGTTGGATGAAATATAAAATCTCCTTGAAAAATGTCAACTACCAAAGTTCACCTAGGAAGAAATAGACACCATGAATAGTCATCCACATATTTTGAAAAATCAATTAAGAGTTTAAAATGTTTTCACAAATAAAACTCCAGGCCTAGGTATATTGAATGATGAACTCTACCAATACTTAAAAAAGAAATATTAACAGCTTTAAAGACAAATATCTAGAAAACGTAAAAGCAGCACTTTTCACCTCATGAATACTAATGCAAAATTCTTATAGTTTAGAAAATTTAATACAGCAATTTCTAAAATGGGAGTACTTTATCATGACCAGGTTTGTCCTAGGAATGCAAGGTGTCTTTAAAATTTAAAATCAAGCTGGGCACAGTGGCTCATGTCTGTAATCCTGACTACTCAAGATGCTGAAGAAGGACGATTACTTGAGACCAGGAGTTCAAGACCAGTCTCGACACCATAGCAGGACCCTGTCTATAGAAAAAATTTGAAAATCAATGTAATTCACAATATAAAGTAACTAGAATATAAAAATCTTATGATTATCTCAGAATATGCAGTACTAGCATATGAAAAATTTCAACATATATTCTTAATAATAACTCTTGGTCATCTATAAATAAAAAGGACTTTTTTCAACCTGATGAAGTACATCTATGCAAAACTTACAGCTAACATGATAGTTAATGATGAAAAACTTAGTGCTTTCTGAAATAGGAAAAGAGCAGGCAATTTTTATCTCAAACTGTCTAGCACAATGTACTCAAGATTCTGACATTTTTATTACACTTAATATTTTATATATATCAATTATTAAGATTTCCACTGTCGTGCAATGAAAATAACACAAAACTGGTTCTAACTGGTTAAGTAGGTAATCTAACTGAACTTAATTAGTGTTTTGTGTCACTATAGAGAAAACACTATAGATTTGTTCCAGTGACTAGGACAGGTATTTATATACATTAGTTATTTAAGTTTTTCTCAGGCTTTTATTTCCATATATTCTGTTCAAGCTTTTATATTCTGGCACTATATAATTATTTGAAAATAAATAAATAGTTCACGTTCAAGATGTGTAATTTTATATCACACTCTATTTAGATGTGGTCATTTTTCTTTCAGTCCTTTAAATCCAAATGTATATAATAGAAAGAAACAAAAATCACAGAAGCACAAAAATAAACAAATGGGAATCTAATTTCCATATTATACGAATGAAGCTGAAGGTGTAATTGGACCAGAAAGTTCCAGCTGGACAATGAAAATTCCTGGAAGAGATTGAGCTTTAGAAATGATACAGTTGACAAAGTGGTAGATTCTGTGGTTTCCCCTATTCAGAGACAAGTCACCATTCTCCAGATGCCCAGATTATAATCTTGATTGCTGATTTTTCACAGCTATATTGCTTCTGCAAATCACCATAGTCCTTAGAAACTGCTTCATTCAAATTACTCACCTTTCCAGGAGTGACCAGAAGATTGACTGGTTCATGCAGGTATAAAAAAGCCTTGCCCTTTTACCTAAATTTGGGACACTTTGATGGTCCATCCTAGTAGCAGAGCTCTATGTAGGATTAGCTGAAGCCTTGTTGCAATAGCTTCACAATAGTCCCTTCCTCTGTGCGGCTCTGCCTTGTTCACTTACTGACAAGACTATCTCCCAAGAGTGCTCCCCAGTAACTAGTCTGCACACAACTCCTTGTTTCGGAATCTGTTTTCAGGGAAACCAACGTAAGACCTGCAATGAGCATTGAAGTGATGCCGATAAGAGAGTGTCTTTTCAAAGTACATGGTGCTGTTTTTGAAAAGGTGAACTTTGCAGTGATTTGAGACAGAACAGAGTGTGACTGAGGTGTGTGAAATTGGAAGTCTTACCAGAAAAAAAGAATAGTGGAACTGCTGAATTTAAGTAATGCATACGCTTATGAAAAATACTGCTCAGAAAATCATTTTAAATCACTAAATAGGAAGTAAAATTAGCTTGCAACAATAATGTATTTAAAAAGAAAGTGGAACAGAATCATTTGACAATTTGACATCTAGAACCTGTGACTGCCAAGTACATTCTGGCAGTATTGGCACTGAAGCCAGGGCAAATTTAAAGAGTGCCAATGGGAAAAGCTGGTGCCAAGCTAATGCTGAAAATTGCTTAAACTTAAACACTAATGCCAATTTGTTTTTACATCACAATAAGGAAAACAGAGGGCTAAAATTAAACTTTTACATGGTATCCATATCTAGTTATCTGTACGCGCATCATCCATCCCTCCTCGTTTACCTTTCCTCTTGTACATCTGCTGGGAATGAAGCCAACCACCACAGTTCTAAAACAAGAAATCTGGGAGCCAATTTAGAATCTTACTGTCATAATCCTTACATGCATTTACTACATCAAGCCCAAACTGGCTGCTACCTCTTTGTCAATGTTTGAATTCATTCTTGCCTCTCCCCAATTCCGTTATTAATTTTTTAACTCTGGTAATCAATACTGGCCAGATTATTACAACATCTTTTTTTGCAACCAATATCTTCCAAACTAATCTAAATGTTCTAAGAATGGACTTAGGACAATATGCATCACTCAGAAATAGGCTACTGTGAACAGAGATGTGACAAGACCACACTCCTCATAATTTCTTGCCTACGCTGCTTACCTGGGCGTAGCCCCACCCATTCTGATTGAAGGGCTAAAATTTCATTTTGAGAGTTTAATGTTGGGCTCCACCCTGCCCTCATGCAAAGTTTGGGCTGACAGAGCTAGAGCCACCACCTGGGCAAGGAGGGACATGGGAGACCAAGCTCTCTTATGCACACTCAGGGCAATATCTACCACTCTGCTCTGTGTGGTTATGGAACTGGTGAATAGCCCACCTAACCAGCATGGCTGCCAACAACACCAACATGGAGAGCAGTGGTTGATCCACTACTGCTACTGCTATTACCCACAGCACACTGAATGTCCAGGGGCCTGAGAACCCATCCACACACCTAGCTCACTGGCCCCACCACTGGCTTCTGAACAAGCCATGTAGAGGCCAAAACACTGGCCATCCAACACCTACTAATACCAATGCCAATGTAAGCTGATAGGGAGCCTAAAACAATCACACTCAGCCCACTACTGCCACCACTGGAGTCCAAAGACTGACTCAGGTGGCATCCAAGTCCCCAGCAAAATGTCACAACAGCTTTGACTAATAATTATACCCTAAGCCTCTGAGCAAATCACAGATACCCCTGACCATTTGTACTACCAAAGAAATCATACAAAGATCACATTGCCACAAGCACCCCAGATCAAAGCTAAAGTGTTCTACTAAACCAACAACACAGGTATATCTTAAGGAAAATATTCTCCCATATGAAAGCAATTTTAAAGAATTGAAAGAAGTGACTGCTACACAAGATATGTAGTCATCAATCACAGGACACAGGAAAAATGAAAAAGCAAGAAAATATGACATCACCAAATGACTACAACAATTGTCCAGCAACAAATCTTAATCAAAAAGAACCCCTAGAATTGCTATTAATAGATAAAGAATACAAAATATTTATCTTAAAGAAGCTTAATGTGACCAGGCATGGTGGCTTACACCTGTAATCCTATCACTGTGGGAGGCGGAGGTGGGAGGACTGCTTGAGCTCAGGAGTTCAAGACCAGCAAGACTGAGACCCCATCTCTACTAAAAATAGTCAAAATTAGCCAGGCATGGAGGCAAGCACTTGTAGTCCCAGCTACTCGGGAGGCTGAGGCAGGAGGATCGCTTGAGCCCAGGAGTTTGAAGTTGTTGTGAGCTGGGCTGATGCCACAGCACTCTGGCTTTGGCAACAGAGTGAAAGTGTGTGTCAAAAAAAAAAAAGAAAAAAAAAGAAAAAGAAAAAAGAAAAAAGAAAGAAGAAGTTTAATGAGATGCAAGGGAAATCTGTAAACCAATACACAAAGAAATCAGAAAATCAATTCAAGATATGAATGAGAAATTTATCAAGGAGATAGATATCTTTAAAAAAAAAAAGAAAAGAAAAGAAATTTTGGAGCTGAAAAATTCATTGAAAGAAATACAAAACATGGCCGGGCGCAGTGGCTCACGCCTGTAATTCTAGCACTCTGGGAGGCCGAGGCGGGCGGATCGTTCAAGGTCAGGAGTTCGAAACCAGCATGAGCAAGAGCGAGACCCCGTCTCTACTATAAATAGAAAGAAATTAATTGGACAACTAAAAATACATAGAAAAAATTAGCTGGGCATGGTGGCGCATGCCTGTAGTCTCAGCCACTTGGGAGGCTGAGGCAGAAGGATTGCTTGAGCCCAGGATTTTGAGGTTGCTGTGAGCTAGGCTGATGCCACGGCACTCACTCTAGCCCGGGCAACAGAGTGAGACTCTGTCTCAAAAAAAAAAAAAAGAAAAGAAATACAAAACACATTCAAAAACTTCCATAATAGACTAGACGAAGCAGAAGAAAGAATCTCAGAAATTGAAGACAGGCTTGTCAAAGTAAACCAGTCAGACAAAAATAAGGAAAATTAAAAAAAATGAACAAAGCCTTTGAGATGTCTGGGGCTGCATAAAAAGAATGAACTTACAAATTATCGGTATTCAGAAAGGGGAAGAGAAATGAAAAAGTTTACAAAAACTAATTAAAGAAATAAGCATTGGAAATGCCTCTAGGGTAGCAAGACATCCTGATACAGGAGGCCCAGAGATCCCCAGGCAAATAAATCCATTGCAAAAGTTCTTCATCATGGGCATATTATATTCAGAATGACTAAAGTCAAAGTAAAAAAAAAAAAAAGAATTTTTAAATTAAAAAGCGAAAATTAGAAATAAAAATGTTATATCTTACCAGAATAACCTTCACAAATAAAGAAAAAATAGTCTTTTCCAGATAAGCAAACACTGAGGGAATTTATCACCACTAGATCAGTCCCACGGGAAATGTCCAAAGGGGTCTTAAACATGAAACAAAAGGTCAATATTCACCATCACACAAACCTACGAAAATATAAAGCTGCTAAGTCTTATAAAACAATCACACAAGGAGGAAGATAAAGGAATCAAATGGCAACATGACAGAAATTTATCAAAACACGAAGAGAAAAAGAAAGAAACAAAGAATTTATAGAACAACTAAAAAGCAATTAATACTGTGACAGGAATAAAGCCTCACATAGCAATACAACCTTTAAATGAAAATGGGTTAAATGCTCTACTTAAAAGATACAGATTAGCAGAAAGGACTAAAAAATGATCCAACAATATACTGTTTAACAGAAACTCACCTTACAAGTAAAGGCATATATAGACTGTAAGAAAAGAGGTAAAAAAATATATATTTTTTTTAAAAATGGAAACCAAAAGCAAGCAGGAGTAGTTATACTTGTAGCAGATAAAATAGACTTTCAATCAAAAACAGTAAAAAAAGACAAATAAGCTCACTAAATAATGATAAATGGAAAAATTCAGCAGGAGGATATAACAATCCTATATATATATATATATATATATATATATATTCCCCCCAATATCAGCACACCCAGATTCGCAAAACAGATACTATTTATACTTCAAGGAAGAGATAGACAACAATACAATAATACCCTACTCACAGCACTAGAATGGTCATCAACACAGAATAATCAGCAAAGAAATGTTGGACTTGAGTTGGACATTTGACCAAATAGACATAACAGACATTTACAGATGTCCCCCCAACAAAGAATTATCCACCCAGTATATGCATAGAACTGAGGTAGAGAAACTCTGATCTACATGGAATCAAATGTTTACTGGGCTCAGGGGTCAAACTGTCTCAGTTTAAATTCCAACTGTCCTTGAATAGTATCTGTGTGACTCTGGGTAGTTTATCTGTACCTCAGTTTCTTATTTTTTTCTTTACAAAATGAAGGTAATGATTCTTGCATCAGAGTTATAATCAGAATTAAATAGTTAGAACAGTATCTGTGTATAGGTAACAAAAAATAAATATCATTATTGTCATATATTATAATCATAGCATTATTACTCATTAATATATGTGATATTTAAATCATGGAATTGTTAAATCAAAGCAATTTTCCCAGAATCCATTCATCTTGGATATTCATCTGTATCTAGTTGTGATTTTCTTTTGCTTTAGCTAATCCCCACCTAAGTTAACCATTAGTTGATGCTAAGAATGCTTTGTGCTGTTTTTCTCTTGTCTCCAGACATATCAAGTCTAAATTGTTAATGTTTCAGTCACATAATAAGGGAAAATAGTAGCAAACACTGAGAAAGATCTAATGTTAGATCCTTCTTGTATTCTTCTAGTATTAGCAGAAGGTAAAAATGACATACAGTTTGAGGTAGGATGATAGCTAAAGGTAGTTGTCTTAATTCTGTTGAATATTATGAGAATGTTTAGGATTTCAACAGCAGCAACATTTTTAATTCCCAAGCAAAAGAACCACTGTTGATTATAAAGTCTAAATAATCAGAGTGTATACCTAGCATATTTTCAATATGATATTGTCTGTTTTTTCCATTATTATTTAAAATTTGTAGAAGATATAGAGTTGACAAATAATTGCATTTTCTGATATCAACAAATGAATTATTATAAAACAAATAATTTTGCATTCATACATGTAGTTACTAAGTTGATGTTAATATAAATCCAGACTAGAAGTTTGCCTTCCTCTGAAAATTGCCTCTAGAATTTTCTAGCTTCCCCGTTATTTATAAACTTTTTGATAAAATATTTATTGGCTCCTGAAGCAAAGAGTATTAAAATAAAGGGATTTTTCACAACTTTTTTTATAATAAAAGTATAACTTATCACATTTTAGGAAATTTTCAAGAAAAAATATGTACTTGCATATATTTTAATAGTCAATAACACAGAAACAGAACCATCACTTAGCTTTGACTGAAAGTTATTGAAGGCTTTGTGGGAAAAATGTGAGTCATTTCTTAGCCTATGTTAGACTTCATTTTGATTTGAAGAATCTTTACCTCACTAGAACAGAAATATTACAAAAGTGATATAATGTGTTAGATCAAAATATCTGCGTATAACAATAACTAATTCAACTTTAGATGTCAGATAAAAAATTCCCAAGACTATCTAGTGTATATATATGGCTAGATATTTGATATGATAAATTTTCATCATGAATGTTGATTTTCAAAACTATAAAACTTTAAACCGGTATGGGTAACCAAGAGGCCGGTACTATTTGGTCTGTATTCCCTCTAAAGACTAGGAGAGCAATCATTGCTCTGATTTGATTCAATCAATCCAATGGTTCTCTGCCTTGACTACATATTAAAGTTATCTGAGAACTTTTGAAACACCGTTGTCCAGGCCTCATCAAAGAAAAATTAAATCCAAATCACTGTAGGTGGGGTCTGGGAATCAATGTTTTTGGAAAGCTCCCCAGGTGATTCTTTTTTTTTTTTACATTTTTTAAATTTCAGAATATTAAGGGGGTACAAATGTTTAGATTACAAATATTGCCTTTGCCCTCCCCAAGTCAGAGCTGCAAGCATGTCCATCCCCCAGATTGTGCACTCTGCACCCATTAGGTGTGAGTTCCCTCCTGCCCCCCCACCAGCCTGACACCCACTGAGTGTTACTACCATATGTGCACATAAGTGTTGATCAATTAATACCAACTTGATGGTGAGTATATGTGGTGCTTGATTTTTCCATTCTTTTGATACTTCACTTAGTAGAATGGGCTCTAATGTGCAGCCAAGAGTGGAGACTCCAAGTCAGTCCAAGAGGCCCATGAGGTTAATGAATGTCAATGGCTTCACCAGCTTTACCACTAGGCAGGCTACCAATGCCCCCTCCTCCCTGAACAAACCCCTGCCTTCTGACCTGAAGATTGGGCAGCAATATTCTGTTTGTTTTCTTTTCAGTTGAGAAAAGACTATGGGAAGAGAATTAATATTTTTGTATACTATTTCCTTTGAACCTCACAACACTTCCTGTGTGTTATACAGATAGGCAGAAAAGTCTCCATGTCACAGAGATTATACATATTCATCCTTATCTTTCTCTTTGATCTTTACTTCTTTATTTCTTATGATTATCAAAATAATATATGTTCACTATAGAAAATATGTCAAAAACAAAAGCACAAAACAGAAAATATAAATAAGTAATTTTAATACCAAAAAAACCCACAAAATTTTATACACAAATGGGGAACTGATATTTCTAGGTAGAAAATTTTAATATTTTAATGATAACAAATGTTTTAAATAAATTATGGGAAATTTTAGGAGAAGAACTTTTTGCTATAAGAGAGAAAATCTCTACAATTTATTTGAAAGCTTTAGACAGATAAGTGCTACAGGCAAAATGTAGGTAAGATTGAAAACATGTAGATACATAACTGAAAGTCAATAAAAAAAAAACCCTAAAATTCCAGAACATACTTTCCCTCTCCTATCCAAATACAAAACAAAGAAAACAAAAACATTATCCCTTGCCTGTTTGGCAGAAAACTCATGTCTTGCTTAAGGAGGGATGGTAGATTCTCAGCTGTGGAAAGGAGTGTTTGATTTAAATACAACTGTGGAAAGGAGTGTTTGATTTAAATACAGTCAGTTAAATGGAAATCTAGTTGGTGATCTTCAGAAATCTAGCCCAAGTCTCCAAATAGTCCCTCATTATTGTTATAACCTCTATCCATATTGAATATTTATTTAACCAAATATTGTGATATGAGTTTACTGAGAGAGTAGAGTACAATGAGAACAGTGGAAGAGGCTATGGGTATTAGAGATCTAAATTTTACCCGCTACAATAGAAAGTAATATGTACTTTCTAAAATTATGTATCTTGAAATAGCAGTATACATATAAATTTTATATATACCCAGGTAAACATAAGAACACTGCTTAAAAAGCAGAAAAATGAGATGAAGGAGGGCATTATGACCATTTTTCATTACTTGCCTTTTTGGTTCTATTTGAATTTTTAAACTGAGTGTATGTACTACTTTTATAAAATAAAATTCATTAGAAGGATTATAGTAAACTAATTAAAATGCAAATGTGGGGAAAATGTGGGAAAACATTTCCAACTAATGTGACAGTCAACAAGATGATATTCATATATTCAAATAATTCACTCATTACTGGGAAAATAATATAACATGCTGTCATGGTTGAGAGTGAACGATTTAGAGACAGACTCCATTTTTGAGTCTCAGAGTTTCAGCTCCTTTGACACTAACTCTTATTCCTGGCTAGGTACATAATTTCCTCATCTACACAATACAATTCTTGGAAAAAATAAATATGACAAAGTCAGTAAAGTGTTTTGACAGTACCTGGTGCATAGTAAGTCAATAAATATTAGCTATATAATTCAGTAGGAAATATTTACAGCAGCTCTATGTACACAGCACTGTCTTAAGTCTGGGTGTAAAGAAACACAAATGAAACAAGAATGATTTCTGCATGTGGAGTCGGCAGTCAGTCTAGTTGGCAGTCTATATGAAAAACAAAAGAGAAAATAAAACTAGAAATTGAAAAAACTAAAAATATTTTAAAAAGCTTGAGTCTGAAGCAATTAGTGCTCTGAAAGAAACTGGGTAATAGGCAATATTAAGGTGTGTGTGTACGTGTGTTGAAGGGTGAAAATTGTACTTATAAAGGTAATCACTGGTTCTTTCATGAGGAGACGGTATTTAAGTCACAGTCTGTATGAGTCAGCTCAGACTACCATAACAAACTACTACAGAGTGAGTGTTTTAAACAAACAAAAATTTATTTGTCCCAGTTCTGGAGTCTAGATTTCCAAATTTAACTTTCCGGCTGATTTGTTTTCTGGTGAGGGCTCTCTTTATGGCTTGAAGATGACTGTCTCTTACTGTGTCTTCACATGGTCTTTCCTCTGTGTTCACACAGAGAAAATGACTGAGCTGTAGAATGTCTTTTCTTATGAGGACATTAATCCAGTAGGATCAGGACTCTACTCTTATGACTTCATTTAATTTTAACTACTTCTGTAAAGTCCCTAACTCCAAATCCAGTCACACTAATGTTTAGATTTCAATATGTTAATGGAGGAGCATAATCACTCAGTCTATAACATAAATATAAGAAGGTAATGTCCATAAGTATGGATAAGATAAAGAAAAATGAGTATGAGCATCAGCATATTTCAGCAACTGAATAAAGCCCAATGTGTGGAGCAGAATTGGTAGGTTGGGGCAAGTATGAGATAAGGAAAGAGTGGAATGGAGTGATAGCTGCAAGTCATAATTTTTGGATTTTTATTTTAAACCTGAGAGAAGGCCATTGAAGGCATGAAGCTGGGTGGTAATACAATGAAATGTGTTTTGGAAACATCACTCTGGTGGCTACACTGAGAATAGATTAATTGTGAGTAATCATATACAGCAAGCTCATCAAATATGGAAAGACAAGTAAAAACCAAAGAAAACTATGAACAAACTATTTACATAATTAATACACACTACAAAATATTGAGCACATCTGCTAATAAAAGAAATGCTAATTAAAACCATCAATTGGATATCATTTTTATCTTATCAAATTTTTATTAAAGTGGCCCAAGTAAGTTAAATTCCAAACAATGTTTTGGAATAGGGTCAAACTGAGACGGTTTGATTCTTTGATGCTTTTATGCAAAGGCATGCAAACTAAACATTGGGTACAGCAGTGCTGAATACTCAGATGATGTCAAGAAAATGGATCCTGCACTCTTGTTTCCATTTCTCAAGCAGTGCCAGCTCTCAACAGTCATATGGAAATGTATTAGGGTGTTTGGGGTCACAGTGCCAGTTGAGGTTCTATTGACAATTGTCTTACTTTGTTCGGGTTATTATAACCAGTAACCATAGACTGGGTGGCTTATAAATAACATGAATTTATTTCTTACAGTTCTGGAGGCTGGGATGTCAAAGATCAAGGTGTTGACCCATTTGGTGTCTGTTGAAGGCCTGTTTCTTGATTGGCACTTGGCGCCTTTTCATTGTGTCTTCATGTGGTGATAGGGGAAGGGACCTCTGGGACCCCTTTTAAGGGGACTATTCCAATTCATGAGGGCTCTGTCCTCATGATCTAATTACCTCCCAAAGGCCTCATGTCCATCCTACTATCATTACCTTGTGGGTTAAGGCCTCAACATATGAGTTTTGGAGAGACACAGTTATTCACACCATAGCAGAAATTATTTGGGCAGAAGAGTTGTGATTTGGAGAAAAACTAAAATTACTGAAATGGTCTGGCCAGTTCTATGCAAGGAAAATATAGACAGATCCTAATGTCAATGGTGCCCTAACAGAGGATGTTAGAAGTCAATGTCAAGACCACACAAGCAGCCACCCTCCTCTTTCCTCCTCTCTGCACAAGATGCAGGCTCTCTAGAGTAGAGAAAATCAGAAATAGCAACATCCCAGACACTGGAATAAAACATACTTATGAAGAAACAAAATGCTTGAGGAGGGAATTACAAAGAATTATAGGAGTACTAATGCTTGAGATTTGCTCAGGGCAGACATGAGGCTCAGAAAAATGGAAAATACTTGCTCTTATAAAAGAGATTTCCATTTTGTGATAGATTTTTGCATTTGAATTTTGACAATCCAATTCATATTTGGTACACTATCCTCACCTACATAAAATGGCAAAACTTAACCTTTAAAAGAATTAGTATCCTGTAATTTTAGTTCAGAGATCCAAAGGAAGTTATCAGAAACTTGAGGGATCCTTCATAATATTTGTCACGATGTTATTCATATTTAAAAAGAGTGGAAATTATTACACATTATGTAGCTATCCAAATTGTGTCTTCCAAAATATCTTATTCACATGGCTATCTTCTTGCAATATGTTGATAGGAGAAAATATGTGCATATTTACAGTTTATACATATGCACATGCATATGCACACATAAATATGTATACATTAAAAGGAAACCTGCCAATCTATTAATAATGCTTACCTTTGCTAAACTGGTGGTATTAAAAAAATGCCTTATTTTTTAATACTTCTATAACAATCATACATTGCTTTCCTTCTTTGCAGTTGTTTGAAAAATAAAATGTGTATTTTTGTCATTATAAAAGATTCAAACAACACTGAGATACTGGAGAGTCATATTTCATTTTAGGAAAGGCGTTTCTGGCGATATCACATAATTAAAAGTTTGCATAAATTACCCAATCTAAGATATTCTGTTATAGCAACACAAAATAAAGACAAGAGCCCACTACATTAAAATGTTGCCTCTTCTAAATCTCTTCTCTTATATAAATATGCGTACCACCTAGTTAATTTTTTTTTTTGCTATACTCAGTGTGATTCATGTTAGTAAATTATCCTGTAAGTGCCATTTAAAAAATTAATAGTTTTCTATCTATCCTGGCAATATCCCACAATCATCATGGTCAAAATGTAGTGAATCTACTAATAAAAATGTGTCGTACACAGAAGGTAAATAGTTATTAATAGAAGGATTTAATGAATTTCTAACAATGAAAGAAAATAAATTTAGCTGAGGAAATAAGTTTATTGCCATTAGAGATTGACATTGATGGCAAATTCTTATATCCATTTCCCAACTTTATATAATTTACATTTGGCTTTTGTGATGGTGGTCCTTACCTAAGTTTTACTTAAACATAAATAGTTCAAATTATATCATTTTATTAGAACTTTTTAAGAAATAGAAAAAATTGAATTTATAATGATGTTTGATCAGGGATGTTGTTGTCCTATTTTTCAATAAATCGACCCATAATGACTCAGTACTTAAGAATGATGTGTATGTATATATTTCCAGTTTTAAAAGAAAAAGGTGCTTAACAGATGGAGCAATATTGAACTTTACACACAGTTACATTCATCTTATGCACAAGTCCACGCAGCAGGCAAGTCAACTTGAGAGTTTAATTCCACATTAGGATAATGCTTGGAAGGGTAATCCTATTCGCACTGCAGGATAAGGATGCCTGCATAGTGGCTTTGGCCTATAAAATTGTTAGCTATAAATTCTGAACTGACATTATGAGCTTCTTAACTTTTAAACCAGCTTTTTCTTAGCAGCCTGTTGCCAAGAGTAGGTTATTTGCCCCATAAATCCACCTAACCAATTATATTTTCCTTTTTGAATTCATTTGGCAAGTTTACCCAAAGTAATAAAATCTACTTTTCATATAGATTATCTTATTCTGGACATAATAATCACATATATGTAAAAGACGGATAATGTATTATGTATGGAACATTTTTGTTTGCAAGAGATTTAAATAACACCAGGACAGTTTTATTTTTATTGTATTTAAGCATAAAACAGAATCAATCCACTGATCATTTGAGTCAAGACAAATGTTTGCAATATTTTTTAAGGAAAATCAAAAAGGAAGTTAAAATAACTCTTTGTTTACTTAGTTTTTATAAAGTAGCACTTAAATCTGATTGCTCCAGTGTGAGCCTAGCCTGTGAGTTTATGCAATAGATGCAGTTGGTACCTATTGTTTGCTGCTGTGGAGTGACCATACCATGAGCACAGGAAGGTAAGCTCCAAGGACCCTTGATCGATGTCTTCCCTGCCTTCTTCATTCAAATACTTGCTAGAGGTCTAAGGCTTCAAGCAGCCAAGTGTGAACAAAAGTGTTTTAAAGGCAAATATTTTTGCTGTTAGCTCTCAGTTTTCCAAATGGAGATGTTAAAGTAAATTAAAATGAAGACCAAGCCTGAAGAATCCCTGAGCAGACAAAGCCGGTTAGGTCTCATAAGCAACCTCAAACTTGTTTGCTTTGCAAACATAAGGAAAACTCACCTTGAACTTTTTCTTGTAAATGCCTATATTAAAGAAAAACAGAACTTACGCCCAACTAATTGGAAGCAGCCAAGAAACTTAACGTTATTTAACTGGAGACTTTCCAACAGAACAGACTAAATAAAACAACTGTATGCCTGTGACCAATCAAACATCTTCTTTACTTCTATGTCCACTCTATAAAACTTCCCCCTTGTATTTCCTTGGTGGAGCTCCTGAACCACCTCTGGTTTGGAGCTGACCAATTAATGAATCATTGTTTGCTCAGATAAATTCTTTAAAATTTTATTGCGATTCAGTTTACCTTTTAACCAAGAAAAATCTGCCTGGGAGCCCAAATCTTGAGTGTAGTCTTAATTTTGATCTCTGCATAGCCTGCCATTCCTTTCACTTAGAGAGAGATTGATTATTGCTGAGAAAGGGTGTGAAGACCTGAAATTTTGTTCCACTTCTTCATACGTCCCTCATTGTGAGTACATCATGCTTCAATTCCTCAGTGTCTTAATCTGTTTGTTATTTTGTTTACTTTTTAAATTGTAGCTCTATAATCCATGACCATCTTTATATTATCGTTTTCAATTAATTATAATTTATATTCCTTTGACACAAAATCATCTACTTTATATTTGATCATATATATAGTTCATATCTTGACTATATTAATTATTTAATTAAAAGATTATTTTATAAGAGCAATTTTATATTCATGGCAAAATTGAGCAGAAAATACCTAGCGTTCCCTCCCATACACCCTCTCTCCCCATAAGCACTGACTACATTAATTTTATTCTTGTTTTAATTATATATTTCAGTTTAAATATCACTGAATGTTATTTTAATAATCATATTCACAGATGTAAGAAAGTTCATAATGATCATAGCTGTAAGGATCATCTATATCCATTTATAGCAATCTTTAACAGAAATGTCAACTTCAGTGGAGGGGACATTCTGAAGCTTTATAATAAGAATGATTCTCAGACTCTGTTCAAGCACAGTAGGACAGTTTCATGAGACTCTGACATGGGCAGAGGAGCAATGGCAGCATGCCTGTCACATTTTTGTGACAGGTTGTGACTGCCTCAGTAAGAAAGGCCAGGTTTCCCTTCACAAGCTTTGTGAGTTTCTTTATTGAAAACAACTTCCTCCCTCATTATTGCAAACTTTTAACAATATATTTTAGCAAATCTAAATAGTTTTTTTCCCTCATTTGGGTCAATATTAAATGACCATATACTACCGTCTAATTTAAACAGCTGCAATTCTTGATTTATCTTACCATATATGGATTTAGATGATACAAAAGTTGGTATCTCCATCCTGTATGATCATCAACAAGAGGTACATTGTAAAATGATAACAACATGAACGGCATTTAAAATTTATTTTTCATTTAAAATTTATTTCAAATTTAAAACTTATTCACATTTAAAATTTCTAGACATTTTACATGCACTAATTTAATTAATCCTAATATTATCTGATAACTATTTTTATCCAAATTACTGATGAAGTCAGGAGAGATTAATTTACTTGCACTAGGCCACCTGATTATTAAGTAACGGAGTAATGAAGGCAGAATTAAAATCCTGGATGACTGGCATCAAAGTCTGCACTTTTATTTTAATTTGAGGTGGTGTTCTCCCTATATTACCAAGGCTGATCTTGAACTCCTGGCCTCAAGCAATCCTGCCTCAGCCTTCTAAGTAGCCAGAACTACAGCTGTGGGCTGCCATGCCTGATCTAAGTCCATGTGCTTGACCATGACCCAGTAGGATACAAAGCTGGTAGGGGAAGGTAAGAGGCATCAGACATGTACTTCAACCCCTTTCCAAAAGGATTTTGAATCTTTGAATCTTCTGGAAGAAGACAGTCCATAATCAGGCCCGTCAACTTTTTGTCCCTTCAATATGTCTCCAACATGCTTACTTATTGATCAGTTGTGTTCTATAAAGGATTCAGGAACATATTTTCATTGGGACTCTGATATTGTTTCCTCTTTTTGACTTTTTTTAGAATCTGCACTTTAATCAAAATGTGAAGCACCATTTGCTTTTTATTTGAAATATTTTTGAATACAACGTGCTCCCTAAAAATAAGTTAAACACACCAGGTGCTGTGGTTCACCCCTATAATCCTAACACTCTGGAAGGCCAAGGGGGGAAGATCGCTTGAGGTCAGGAATTCAAGATCACCCTAAACAAGAGCCAGACCCTGTCTCTACTAAAAATAGAAAAAAATTAGCCGGGCATGCTGGTGCACACCTGTAGTCCCAGCTACTCGGGAGACTGAGGCAGGAGGATCACTTGAGCCCAGGAGTTTGAGGTTCCTGTGAGTTAGGCTGACACCAGAACACTATAGCCCAGGCAACAGAGTGAGGCTCTGTCTCAAAAAATAAGTAAATATATAACTAAAGTTAAATAAATGAGCTCCTCTTAAAAGGTTTCTTGCCCTTGTTTTTGAATTGTGTTTAGGAAAGCTAAAAGAAAGATCTCTGAGAGAGTCCTAAGAGGATCCCAGCTAAGGTATGGACACGTATCAACTTCTTTTCTTCTTTGGAGAGTTAAAGGAGATATTTGGTACTTCTAAGATTATCACTAAGAGATTGTTAGAATTGGGATAGTTTCTTCTTTGGTGAGTAAAGTCTATGAACACACAAACAAAACAAAACAAAAATAACAGTTACAATCCTTATTAGCAAGTAAGGCTTAAGTAGAACACCAGAAGTCCACAAGAGTGAAACTCTAATTTCCACTATATTATATATTTTCAACACTGTCTGCAGACTGGAATTACTCCAGAAGTTTTGGCAGAAAACACTGGTGCACACATTTTACCAGCAGACATTCGTGTTTCATTGTTCTGTGAGAGGGTTTGAGTATCATTTGTCACTTAGCCATTGTACACTTACTTTTAAAATATACTTGGTTTTGGTATTATGTACATAAAATAAAATTCACTGTTTTTAAATATTCAGTTTATTATTTTTATAAATGTTTTTATCTGTGTAACCTCCACACAAATCATTATACAGCATATGGAGTATTGCCATTTTCCATTTCCACCAAAATTACCTTGTGCCCCTTCACATTAAATTCACCCACTCATTCCTCCGTCCAGGGAGTTAAGTCAGTATATATCAGTTTTCCCTGTCCTGGAATTTCACAGAAATAGAACAGTGCAAGTATTTGTGTGTGTGTGTGTCTGACTTTTTTGTTTAGCATAATCCTTTTGAGATTTATCTATGCTATTGTGTATATCCATATCCATAGTTTGTTCTTATTATATGGAAGCATTCTATTGTGAGTTAATACTAAATTTATCATATATATATATGTGGCCATATATATATATATATATGGCTTGTGTCTTTTTAAGTTCTTTCTAAAAGTTTTGCATTTTCTAGGTTGGAGAAAATTTATTTTTATTTTTTTTCTAGAACATTTACAGCTTTAGATTTTTTATGCATAAGTGTATGACCCAATTTGAATTAATAATTGTATTTGGAATGAGGAAAGGGTTGAAGCACATCTCTTTAAATATCCACTCATTCCTTCACCATTCAGTGAAAAGACTATCCTTTGCCCATGGCACTATTGTCATTGATTTATAATTTGGAGAAAGGCTTAGTTTTTAGTGGATTGAGTGGAAGCCACAGGCAAATTTTAGTGGGGGTGGCTAGAGTATTTCTAGATTCTCTGAAATACTCCACTTCATCTATAAGTGAAACAACACTACTTGATACCTTTAGGGTAGGTTTTGAAATGCATTAGCATAAATCCTCCAACTTTGTTTTATTTTAATTTTATTGTAGCTTTTCTATGTCTTTGTAGTTCCATGCTAACTTTAGTATCAGTTTATCAACTTAAAACAAAATAAAAAGACATTTTGGGAATTTTGATTGGAATTATGCTGAACATATAATTATATATCCAGTTGGGGAGAACTAAGAACTTGACAATGTCATTTATTTCAATTCATAAAATTGGTATCTATCTCTAAATTTTAGGTTTATTAAATTATTGCCAGAAATGTTTTGTAGTTATCAGTACACTGGTTGTCATATGTTGTTTTAAATATATCCCAAAATATTTTATCTTTTGTATACTATTTAAATGGTATTTTTATTTTATTTTCTGACTTTTTGTTTGCCAATGTATGCAATACAGTTGATTTTTTTCCAGTAGATTTCCTAGGTTTCTTTAGATATTCCACCAACTATAAAGTCTCTCTTCTGTGAAAGAAAACATTTTTACATCATCCTTTACATTGACCATGCTTTGAACTCCTTGTTCCATAGTCTAGGACCTCCAGAAAAATGATAAGTAGTACTGGCGAGAGTAGACATTCTTGTCTTCCTAATCTTAGAAGGAAAGTAGTCAGTTAGTCATTGCTAGTTACAAAGTTAGAAGTAGGTTTCTTGATGCTTACTATCAGAATTGAAAACTCCCTTTTATTCCTAGTTGTATGATAGACATCATATTATGAATGGATGTTGAATTTTGTGGCATGCATTTCTATATTGAGTGAGAGCGTCATATGCTGTTTATCCATTATTCTATTAATATGATGGATCACATAAATCTTTGACCTTCAGATACTAAACCTTGCATTCCTGAGGAGGGGAAAAATCTTTTCATGCTATGTTATCATTTCTACATGCTATTCAAATGAATTTTTAAATACCTTGTTAAAGATTTTTATGTCTACAATTACGATGGTCTCCTGAAATGCAGTCTTCTCAACTCAATGAGACCACCATGCTCTGATCTGGTTACTCCTGAGATGATCAGCAATGCCTATTGTTTTAAATGAAATCAGTTGTATCACTGATGTCTTATGTCTATAAACAAATATATTAACTATGCCACTTTGTGGGCAGCCAAGACTTAATAAAAATACAAAAGTTCATAGAAATTATATTTCTCTTTCCATTATGTGGGTTGTTCCCAACACTGCTTGCATGGACTGGAAAAAATACTGTTGCCCCGGTTCCATTATCAAGAGTTTTTTTGTTCTATTTTTACTTTATTGAACATTTTCTTTGTTGTTGTTGTTAATCTCTTCAGGTAATTCTAATGTGAAGCCACAGTTGATAATCGCTGCTCTAGGTTTAGTTAAGTATAATTACTTCTGGCATAGCACTTCCAAAGAGTTATCTTTGTGGAGGGTGGAGGTTAAATCACTTGCGCAGGTTCATGTATCAAGTCAGTAATCTTTATGATCTGTTGATCACCAAGCTTTTGTTCTTTGCATCCTGAGATAGTGCATCTCAAGCCAATATTGTGGTATTTCCTCTCTTAGTTTGGTAAAGCTTTTACTTTTTATTAAAGTTTTTATTAGAATATCTTACTATATCATCTTTATTGAAGTTTCATTCAATAAAGAACTCCTTACAAAGGTGAAAACTATATAATTGACATCTCTTAACACCAGACTGTGGTCCCTATTACATCACATTATATAATTCATCTCAAAAATTTTTCTGATAGGAACTTAAATTGTGTTATCTTTACTGAAAGAATTATCTCATAGTAACTACTATGGAGTTAAAGTCATTGCTATCTTAAATATAGTTTACTAAATTGAAATGGCTTCTCAATAAAGTCTGTCAGTCAGAGTCCTTTCTTATAAGCAACAGAAATGAACTCCCCATAATTTAAGAAGAAAAATGAATATACTTAAAGAATAGTGACTAACTCACAGAATTCCTGGGTGGGATAGAGAGACAGAATTAGAATATAGGCCTGCACCAAAGGAAGCTCAGAAACCAGTATACAGCACAAATCATGCCACAGAAGTGTCTGATAAGGATCAGCAGTGCCACTAATGTTGGACACTAGATACTGAAGTTGGCACATCTGCTTCTGAAAGCACTGAGCAATACACCTCCAATGTCTCTTCATCTAGATTTTTGATTCCTGCCATGGTCACCAGATGGCCGAATAATCCACCATTATTTTTACATAACACAGTTAAAATTCTCTGTCTCAGATTGACCAGTCTACTAGCTACACAGGAAAATTGAGAGTCTACACTGCTCAGTTTTTCTTCTGCAGTGATCGAGTCTCCAAAATTGGTGGTGATGGGAAGATCAGATACTGATTTGAAGTGAAGAGACCTAAACACCACTTTCCTCAATCTTGGTTGACTTTTATGAAGGGGAGAATTCCAGGTAAAGGCATTAGTTTGTCATTCTGGCTACTATGGCTCCTCATTCAACAGCCTCATGTACTGGAACTCTTCCCTCTTGTCCAAGAAATCAATCTTACTATGCTTGTTTTCTAGGTCTTATCAAAAGCGCAATTCACAGAAGCAGCATAAAGAAAATCTTTTAATTTAGTCTAAGTTTTATTCTTTTCTCCAACTTATCTAAATTCTATCTTTATGTTATTAATAGTTTATCCTTCAAAAATCAACATATTCTATCCTGTATTTTTCTTCATGATGATACCTGTCTCTCACTAGGTATAATCAAGAAAGCATTAAATATTTTTTTAAATCGCCATGGTATATAATATTGATATAATTATTTAAAGTGTATATATATATGTAAATCATGAAAGAACAGGTAGAAGTAGTATGAAACATAAAAAAATTGCATAAGAAATATTAACAAAATTGTTAGTTTTTTTAAAAAAAATTCTAATTCTGTGTTTGTTTCACAATAACCAAAATATTTAAAAGAGCAACCATGCAATTATGGTAGATTTTATAAATCTCTATGGTTTCTCAACAGCATGGTAATATTCACAGTTTTGCAGCCAAGAGCATACTTGTGAAATCATTGATTCAGTTTTCAATAAACTTGGACTTAAGGGACTAAAGCACAGTAAACTTGAGAGCAGGCTACACTTAAGTATTTCATTTAATTTCATCTTTGACAGCTGCTCCAAAGCTCCAGAAATTGTCTTATCCTCCCTGGAATTAACAAACAGTGTAGACCCTTTCATTGATGGAGTCATTGGTCCCTTCATTTGGATTCATCAAAAGAGAAAAGCACTTAATGTAAGAAATGCCTTAAAAGGGTGAATAGATATGGGGATTATCTCTCCCTCTCCAACAGTACTACTTTATCAATTCTCATAAGGTAGAGAAACCCTGGTCTTAAAGAAAAGTTTAAAAGCAATTTTGATAAAACATTTTTTTGCTATTTTTGTGCTTTTGTGGTGAAGTCCATTTAACTTAAGTTTTTCTCAAATTGAGAAACCTAAAAAGAATTAAGAAAAGTATGACTGCCCATCACTCAGTTCTAGACTGGGACCAAACACCAGCATGGATCTTAGAAAAGAGAAATGTTCTCCCAAACGTATGCATTCTCTTAAGGAACTAAAAGCATCTTGTAATGCTTGCGCTTTATTGAGTTAAGGATGGTCAAGTTGTTATTAAAATATTTTAATGAGTTCTTTTCCCTTATCAAATTTTACTAGATATATAGTCTAAATTGAGACATTCAGTAATTAGATCAGGGTACAAAATCTTTGCATTAAATAACATTTGCATTTTTTTTCTGAGAGGACTCTATGATATATAATTTGTGCAAATTACCTAGCAAAAAGCCTGATTCAAGGATTACATAGGCCTAATGTTCTTTTCCTTTATTTTTTGATAAAAAGGAAAACAAATTTCACCTAATTTGATCATAAATCTTACAGTAAATAGTGCTTGTTGTTAATGCATTTACTCCCTTTTAATGCTTACAGCTTGATGAATCACAGATCCTTTTTTAGACAGTGCTACTACTTATTCATAGAACCAGTAAATAGATAAAAATGAGAAAGAATGATGGAATAAAGAAAGGTGCAATATTGACATTATTTAAGTGAACAGTGAAGTTCTCTATATGTATGAATTACAAGCTTTCTGCAGTAGATATCCAAATGCTAGTTAAAAATTAAGAAACACCCATTGTGTTGTCAATATATGAAAGAAAACATAGTTTCAGAAATAAAAAGGACATTGTAGAGTTCTTTTTATAAGATGCCTATATTGTTCTGGGATCAGCTGTTCAATGAGATCAGCTATCAGTTCTTAGTCTTAATCTTTGCCAAGGAAGACAGTGTTAATACTCCAATTGTGCTTCATTTTACTGTGATCTCAGTCATTCCATTGAATCCCAAGGGCTGAGATTAATGAAATGGCTGACTAAGTTGGAATATTCTTCATCCTTTTATAACTTATATGCATCCTTCTTTTTTTTTTTTTTTTTTTTTTAGTCAGAGTCTTGCTCTGCTGCCCGGGCTAGAGTGAGTGCCGTGGCATCAGCCTAGCTCACAGCAACCTCAAACTCCTGGGCTCAAGCAATCCTTCTGCCTCAGCCTCCCAAGTAGCTGGGACTACAGGCATTCGCCACCATGCCCGGCTAATTTTTTCTATATATTTTTAGTTGGCCAATTAATTTCTTTCTATTTATAGTAGAGACAGGGTCTCACTCTTGCTCAGGCAAGAGTGAGTTCTTCGTTTCGAACTCCTGACCTTGAGCTGTCCTCCCGCCTCGGCCTCCCAGAATGCTAGGATTACAGGCGTGAGCCACCACACCCGGCCCCTGTTCCATTCTTAAAAGGTTCTCTCTCCTGACTCAACAGTCCTTTTGGGTCTGGCTTTTCCTTTCATTTTAGAAAATAAAACTTTGTGCTTCTTAATCCTGAAAGTAATATGCATGGCTCGAGGAAGACTCTCTGTGTTTGGGATTCCATTATAACGGCAGTTTTCACCGTGTGCTCTGCAGTGAGCACTGTCCGCTGACGCCCTGGCCCTCGCCCTCCAGCCTGGCTTTCTCACCCTCACTGCCACATTTCATGTCTTGCCTGCAAGTACCTCTGGCTGGCATCTGTGTCTTCTGATTCTGCGACTCACACCCTGAGCTACATTGTTGCTGCGAAATGCTCCAGTCCTAGT
>CAUYRT010095906.1:0-71702 GCA_963574885.1 Lepilemur ruficaudatus
ATTTAATTGTACACTTAAAATGGAGTGTTGGTTGTACGTAGATACAGTTGGAGCACTATGTATGTACACTATGGACTACTTTGACAGAGTAGATTTTTGAATGTAACAAGATAGGTCAACTTGAGTGGTAATATATTTTGGGAGATCAGCTCACTATAAATTGTGACTGTAAACATTATACTGTAAATGTTTTGTAGATTTCCCCCAATAAAAAAAAAAACAAAAAAAAAAAAAAAAAAAAACAAAAAAAAAAAACAGAGAGCAGCAGAAGGTGGGAGGTAACTTCCCTGCAGGCAAGGTACTAGAGAAGGGCCCTGGGTAACTTAAGCAAAAAAAGGAAGCTATAGGAAAGGCATGGGGAGTATACCAGGTTGAAAGGGGGGTGCCAGATCCAGCTTGAAACTCACAGAAACAAAGCAGCTCTATTTTCCCCAGGAGCTAAAACATGCTCTGTGACTGGTGTCTTTCCCTGAGAAATTGTTAGGTCTGGGGGAAGGTAAACAGGTGGCAAAGAAGTGGCTAAGGGTGAAGAGCAGGAACCGAATTGTAGCTAGGAACCATTGCTGCTAAGAACTGTTCCCTGGTGGGAACATAACCAACCTGCTATATATATGTACTGTTATATAACCCCAATGTATAAATCTGTCTTGTTTCAGGATAAAACCTTTGAAAATGGAGACCTCCCTGCATCCACATAACTACAAAACTAAACCGAAGCCATCGGCGTCAACCTGAATCCGCTCTTGCTTGGAAAGATTAGGCTGAAAATCAACAAATAATTTCACTGTTTGCTTCAGGGAATTTCTGTAAATTAATTTATGGGAACAAACAGTTTGCTCATCTAGGTAAATAGCTCTCCTACCAGCATAAACAAATTGTTCCCTTGGGCAAACATCTCGCTTATCAAACAAAAAATTTCCTTATCAAGATTGGCTTTAAGACCATCACCCCACAGAGTACACCAATCTTAAAGTATCACGTAAACATAATTTATCCAAATCCACTCAGTTCCCTGCCTTGAAAGATCTGCCTTACGCTACCTGAGCCCAGTCTGCAAAATCTTTTAAATCTCTTCCCCTGGCTTCCTCCTTCCGAGATACTACTAAGGCCCTATCAGGGTTGTATCTTCCCTGACGGCAGTGGGCCAAATAAACTTAGGTTTGCTTCATCATTGTGTTTTCTGCTGTTCTTTGGGGAGCCCAGAGTTGACTCTTCCTTGCTCTTCCATGAGCTGCTTACTGACACCATTGGGGAAACTTTGTCCCTCTACTGAGACTCTCCAAGACAGGCAGAAAAAACAAAAGACCAAATAAAACGAACTGATGATGACATGAGGAGTGGCATGATCCTATTGTTCTTGTCATCTGTCCTTTTGAACAAATCTGTCTCAAGCCAGGGAGAGTGATAATTGCTCTCGTCTATTTTCATGGCAACTCAGGCAAGAGTCAATTTAAATAATGTAGAGGCTTCTTTTTAAAGAAAATAGGAATTCCTATCTTTCTTTTTCTATAATTGGCAGGGAAGAAAGCGAGATTCCTAGATGTTTAGTCATGCTTACTGCACCTTCAGAGAGCCCAAATGTGTCCTTCCTGTGCAGCTGGCATGTCAGCGAAAGCTGTCAGTGACACTGTGGCCCAGGGAGCATTGTGATCTCTGGGCCTGACATAGAACCTGGAGGAATAGGCATTCATGTCTGGTACAAAGAAGTGAAAGTCAAGCAGTGGAAAAACGAAGTTAGCTCATTCTGACAATATTGTTTTCAAGAGCTGTGACCATCGTTGACATTTCCATGGCATTTTGAGGCACTCCACAAATATCTTATAAACACTGCCTAATGCAAAGCCTGACCTTCCATTTAAAATACAGCTACTTATGAGATTTATTTTTTCTGCTCTCCTTTCTCTTTCTTTTGTGCTGTCTGTGTGTGGTTATGTATTTATACCGCATCTACTTCTACCAAAGTGATTTGAGGCAGCATGCAACAGAAGCAAAAATAAAATGAGGCCAAAACGTGCATTCCATTAGGAGTGAAAACATGGGTTGCATATACTTTTCACAAAATGTTCGGCTGTATGACTGCCCCTCACCCCTCCAGCCCAGTGTGTTTAGCACCTAAGTGAAAATCTTTCTTCTAAAAACATATTGCAGAATGGAAGGAAATCTTGAATCCAAATTTCCAAATCCAAAGAAGCAATACTTCTTTCCTTCATTTGTCAATCCTCTGAGAGAACTTAGGTTTCATGGAAGGTGTCAAACTATTATTGATGATAATCTTGATTCAAAATGTGCATCTCTCTCTCTCTCACACACACACAGGCACACATACATGTGCACATACAGAGGTATAGTCAGCAAGTTAATTCGTTTAATTCTCTTCCTTCCTATTTCCATGTGGAGTGGATCATCTAATTCAAGGTGTGGTACTTTTTTTTTTTCTGGAAAGGACTATATAGCAAATTTTTGGCTTTGTAGGTCATGTGGTGTCTGTTGCAACTACTCAACTCTGCTGTTACAGTACAAAAAGAGCCATATTTAAATATGTAAATATGTAAAGGGTGAGTGTGTATTCCAATAAAACTTTATTTACAAATGCAGGTGAGAAGCTGGCCACGGTTTGCTGACTCTTTACCTAATGCTTTCAATTACTCCAATGTGGGTTCAGAGTTAAAGGTTAAGCTGAGGAAATGAAACATGCAAGAGTATTCAAAGTACTAGAAATGATCATTGGCTTTATTGCTCCTATTACCCCTTTTTTTCCAGTTGAGATTGTTTGTTTTGGTTTTGCTATTGTTTTGATAGATTGCGTTTTCATTATTCCTGTTGTAGTGAGCTGAATGGTAGCTTAAAAGATCTCCATGCACTAATGCCTGGAACCTGCAAATGTTACATTGTTTGGAAAAAGTGTCTTTGTAGAGGTGATTAAGTGAAGGATATTGAGATGAGGCGATAACCCTGGATGACCTGGGTGGGCTCTAAATTCCAACACAAGCATCTTCCTAAGAGAGAGGGAGATCACACAGACACATGGAGGAGAAGGTGAGTGACAGTGGAGGCAGAAGTTGAAGGGATGTGGCCACAAGTCAAGGCATGCTGGCGGTCATCAGCAGCTGGAGGAGACAAGGAACAGACTCTCACCACAGCATCTGGAGAAAGTGTTGCCCTGTGAATCTGATTCAGCCCATGTTGAGCATCTGGGGCGCAGAACTGTGAGAGAATCCATTTCTGTTGTTTTAAATCATCTAATTGGTGGTAACTGTTACAGCAGCTAAAGAAAAGTACTACACCTGTGCTTTCTTCTTTGTGTTGGAAACTATTTTCTTTCTGTTCTTTTAGTCTTTATCTTAAAGAATGCATCTTCGACTTAGCAGTGTGTAAATCTAAACAACATCTCTGTCTTCTACCAGAATTAAAAAGAAATCTCAGAACATTTGAATTCCAATCATGTTATTTCAAACTCCATGCTATTGTTATCCAGTGTTTTAGTTTTCCTTATAGTTAATTCCTGAAATTAATTGTTAAAGTGTTATTATTATTATTTAATCTTTTCTTTATAATTATTATTTACCTATATCCTTATATTTATCAGTTTTACCAGTTTATTTCCTTATCATTGTTTCTAGCTAATCTTTTCTTTGAGTTTAATTTTCTTCATACCAAGATACATTTTTTAGAAGATGATTCAGTGAGAGTCTATAGAGGAAAATTCTCTTACTTTGTTTTACTGGGAAAAAAGCAGTTTGAAGTTTGTCTTCAAATGATAGTTGAGGTGGATAGAGAATTCTAGGTGGACGATTATTTCATCCAAACACTAAAGCAATCATTTCATTATCTTCTTACCTCTACTGTGCTCCAAAGAGGTGTGCTGCCAGTCCAATTTCTTTTTCTTTTGTAGATAATCAGCCTTTCCCTATGGTCACTTTTATGACCTTTCCTTTTTCTTTGCTCTTCTATAGGATTTTAGTCTAGGAGTTCAGAACTTGGTGAGTTTCTTCAATCTGAGAATCTATGGAACTTCTGTTCTAGAAAAAAGTTTTTATTTCTTTAAATATTGCACTTCCCTCATTTTCATTCTTCTTTATTTCTAAAACTTAATAATGTATTCTCATACTATTTTTCAGGTCTCTTAATCTCACTTTTATAGTTTTCATTTATTTTTTCCTCTGGACTGAACTCTCAGTGATTTTAATGTTTTTATCCTTAATTTTTTTCTTTCTAATTCTCTCTCAAATCTTTTTAACCTATCCACTGAGTTGTTACTATTAATGATTGTTCTTTTTTTATCATAAGTTTGACTTGTTTCTTTCAAGAGTCATCCTATTCTTCATAGTATCTTTTCCTTCATTGTGGTTTTAATTTATTCTTTTGCTCCTAAATACTTTTAAGTAGAGTACAGTTACTTTTAGGTCATTGTATTATGCCTCAGTTTTACTGTGTCATGTCACACATAAGGTAGAATGTTTCCTTAAGGATTTATAATGTTTTATCATGAGCTCATATTTATTGATTTTTTCTGTGGGAGATCTGTGCATTGTGGGTTTTGGAAATTTCCAAATGGAATCCTATGCAACAGCTTCCACTTCAGAGCATTGGAGAAATTGCTACTCTGCGTTCAGTTCATATTTAAATACACCATAAGTCTCACATAGGTCTTGAGATTTGTAATGTCTTATTATGAGCTCATTTTCAGTATAAGCCTTTTTGTTTGTTTCTGTGTGTGTGTGTGTCCACGTGCATGTATAAGGGATATCTGTGCACCATGGATTTTGGGAATTTCCAAAGCATGCATGAGCTTCTATGTAGGGCCCTGGGAAAATTACTACTTTGAGTTCAGTTTACATGTTAATTTACTATCCTGGGATACTTGTAGCACATGTGGGCTGAATTCAAGGGTCACATCTGTCCATGGTGAGATTTTCAAAGTCTCATTCATGAGCTTATCTCACAATGCCTAAGAGTTTGTGAGTGTAGGTGTGTGTGTGGTGTGGATAGGGAGAGATCTGTACAGGGTCCTCTGAAAATATACAAACAGAGCAGTATTGCACGTGCTTCTAAAGGGGGCCTTCGGTCATTTGTCATTTGGAATTGAGTATGTATGCTATTCATCAAATTGGGATACCTATAGCATGTGTGGTATAAATAAAGATTTTGCATCTGTCCACAATTAAGGTTTGGAGTTTAGATTTTCACAAGAGAATTTTCTTCCCTGTGAAAGATCCTACAAGATAATATGTCTTCCTATTGCCATTTACAGCAGTGAGTTCAGTTTTTCAAACCCATTTTCCTGAAAAAAATGAGTCTTTCAGAGACGTCACTTGGTGCGTTGTTCTTATTTTTAAATTTCTATCTTATGCAGTCTCCAAGGGTACAGCTACTATTCCTGGAAGGATGTTAAATCACACCCTCCTGCAGTGCTCAGGCCTATATGTGAGTCTTTTGCCCTCCGGACTGCTACTGCGTCAGCTTGTAAAATAACTACCTTGGTTATAATTCTCTGTTTTTGTGAAAGAAAGTAATTTTACCACCTTGTGTATTTTTTGTTTTTTCCTTTTTTAAATTCAGGATTACTATGTGTTTGGAGCTAATTAGATGGCAATGAGCCCCAGGTGAGTTAAAGGCCACTAGGAGCTTTTTATCATGTATGTTCCCACTAGGGAACAGTTCCTAGCTACAGTTCAGTTCTCGCTCTCTGTCCTTAGCCACTTCCTTGCCTGCATTGCCATCTGTTTGCCCTCCTCTGACCTAACCCTCCTGCCTTTTTGTTCTTTCTTTCATAGGAGCTCCATACTATGTGCAGAATAATCTACATACGTCATATGTGAAGCCTGTCCATTTTTCTATGCCATCCTGCATCCTTCAAAATAAAATCCAGAGCCCTAGCTTGGCCTTCAAGGCCCTCAACTAAGTGGCCTGGGGGAGGTCTCTCAGCTTCGTTTCATCCTATTTGACATGTAGGTCTTGGAAAATTTCTCAAAATTCTTACCCTCCATTGTTGTACCTCTATGTCTTTGCTGGTATCCTCCCTTTTGCACGGAATGGCCTTTCTTCCTTTCTTCACCTGTCTTTTAAGACTCAGCTCCGACAACATCTCCTTCAAGAGGCTGTCCCTAAACCTTAAGTCACACTGTGCACTTCCTTTATGTTCTCACATCTCCATATTTTACTTACCTTATTATCCAGCAATACATTTCAGATGCCTTTTATTCCCACCAGACCGTAAGTCCTTCAAAGCAGAGGTGCTGTCTTTTTTTCCTCCCTTTTTATCCCTGCAGGTAGCACAGGGGCTGGCATAAAACATCTGCTCAATACATGTTTATCTGTGCGAGTGAAATTCATTTCAGCAGATTCCCAAATTCGGTCAACCAGCTCCCTTAAGGGCACCTTACATTGTTCCTTCATTAACTCATTTCGAAAGTCAAACGGTTTGTTCCCTTTTCACCTATGAATCAGAGGACTATGCCTCCTCTTTCCCTGAAGGGCAACACAATGGGGTTTGGCTTAGAAGTGATGTATGAAGTTCAAACATTTAACCTTTACCTCGCAGAGGAAACAGCATGCTAATTAGTAAAGATGCCCCCTGGGGCTCCAGCTGAATGTTCTTTGACTTAGAGAACACTGGAGGTGCCATCCAGAATCTTATTCTAATGGAGCCAAAAACACTGTTTCCCTGCTTTCCCCTTTCAGCCACAGTTTGAGCCCGTTGTGTCTTTTCAGCTATTGAACTTGAAGGAAGGGCATTTTACAGACAAAACAGGAGAAAACATTTCACAACGAATCTCATGTAGTGTGGAGCCGTGGGGCTCAGGGTGGGCTTCTGGACTGGGAACCTGGGCCTACTTTTCATCTCTGATCTCAAACTAGCCTTTGAACAATCGCTCTACCTCTCCAGCCTTACGTTGGACCCTTCTTAGGTGAGAGGAATGCATGGTCTCTAAGGCTGATTCCCCGACCTTACATTCTTTGCTAGATGCATGTAGTCTCTAAAATATATTTAAGTTAAAGGTCCAGAAAGTCACAGATTGTGAAACCAAATTCTGTTGACTGAGTTTTCACGTTAAACAAAGAGCAACTGGGAATAAAAGCCATCGAATTGGACCCTAGGGTTTATGAGGTTGCAAGGTAGAGCACACTGAGCTTTATCCAAACAATAAAATTCACGCTGGGCTTGATAGCATCCTGATAATGCTCTATGGTTGTATACCAGAATTTCATTTTCTCCCCTGCCTCTGGAGTAATGAGAGGCTGATACTGTTAACAAACCTACTGCAAACTTTATTGAAAAATAAACTATCTTTTCGATTTTGGCAATTTTACTCATTTGCAGATCCATCTCCAGATGTGCTCAAAGACAATTATCATATTTGTCACCTGCTAAGGGTCCTTAAAAGCAGAAGACAGGCTCCACTGCCAAACAAACCTCCTTCCTTAAAGGCACACTGGCTTGCTTTACTTGCTGAGCTCCAATCTTGAGATTAACAAAGAGATTAGTTATATTTTTATTTCTCTTTAAAAGTCTATAAAAGGCTTAATACAACAACAAAACCTTAGCCTAAATTAACATTCATGAAACCCTACAGATCAGAGGGGGGAAAGAGCTCTTTTTAATTAATGCAGAAGGAAAAAAAAAAAGACCAACTTACTTTTAAGAAAAGGCATCTAACAAATGCTGTTAGGAATGTGGACCAAGGTTATTTCTATCACCTTTGAAAGGAACCAAGGGAAGAGAATAAGCTGAATTGAAGCCTGGAAGGAAACTGAGGGTTAAATGTCAAGGCGTGGTGGGATTGGAGGTGCTGGGGCATTGGCAGGGGTGCCATTTGATGGTCCCAGTACATTTTTTGGTTCCATTATAACAATTTTTCAAAATGTCCAAGTAGAACCAAATAGACGGTGAGATGGGATAAACCATTTCATGATTATATATTGTTTGTGAGTGTCTTATATACATATCCTCTCTCTGTGCGTGTATTTCCTACATCATTTTGACTTTTAACATCTTCCTGTCCAAACTATTTTTCCTTCTCTTGTCACTATCTCCTATTACCTCTTCTCTCTTCCCATTTTGTCTCTCATACTTTACTAGCATAGAATAGAAATGTATTTGAAAGTATTTGTTTAATACACCTTTATTTTGAAGTTTCATTTTAAAACATAAGCTAATGTTTTAAAATATGTACTTCAATAAAAATGGTAAAAATTAAGTAGCTGATATTGCTTTCCATTTTCTGTTAGTGACCCTACCTAAAATAAAGTAGTTTACAAATTTCTACAACACAAGAATTTTCTATCCTTGCTAAGAAAATATCTTAGACATGTGATTACTGAGTCTGATGTTTCATAGATTACAGACCAGAAAGAAATATAAATAAGTTTTGTTGTTGTTGGGATGTTTTACCATATCGGATGATATTTTTTCTTATAACCTCCTCTAGCATTTGAAGCTCTTTCACACAAAAATATGTTATTGAGAATTGAAGAGCAGCCCAGGAGATTCTCCAAAAGATCTTGATGATTGAGTTCATGGCACCATGTCATGTCGGAGCTGGAAGGAAGTTGAAAACTTGTCTAGTCGCCGTAGCCTTTCAACCAGGGTCAGCCTCTACTCCAGTTTCACATAGGAGGCTACATCCAAAGACGCTGCAGTGTCCTCTCTCAAGTACCATGGTATTTGAACTAATAGGGAAGGTTTATTTAAAAGGGGGAAAAGTCTAAACCATAGAATACTTTTGGCAACACTCTTCTACATTAGGTCTGTTTAACTTACTTCACATAGTTGCAAGTATGAAGTACAGTTTAGTAAATGGCCTTTGTGGACCCATTTTAAAGACTAGATGAGAACATTTTATTTTTACATAAAATTTGATGTATATTTTCAGTGCAATGAAGGTAGGTGCAGAAATAGCATTTGATTTGTTAAGGATATTACAGATTCTTTAAAAAATTTTCCCTACATTGTTAACCTTTGAAGTAGGTTTTGCTGAGCAAAGGTAAAGCAAGGCTGATTTTTATCTGAATTGTTGCAAATGCTAAATCAAGCTTGTGCTAATGACATAAAAAAATCTATTTGTATGGTCCTTCTTCTTAGCCCCTGCCATGTCCTGAACATTTGAAACCTGAGATGAAATTCAGAGTCTCTATAGCTGCTTAGGTTCAGAGTTCCTGGGAAGCTATATCTACTAAATGTTTTGGTGGAAAACTTTATACAATTTGTATAGGGGAGATAATTAATTCAAACACATTACTATGGGTATGTCAAGGATGAGAGACCCAGTAACTGAGAATGTGAAAGTTAATTTCCAGTTGTGATTTCTTTGGAAATTCTCAGGGTAGTACCAGTTAACGTCTAGGAAAGAAGCTTATTGTAATTCCCTAAGCATCGTGTACCAGATACTATGGTGGGTGTTTCACATATGTAACTTTATAACGATCACACATCTCTGTGATATTGTCATTATTGTCAGCTCCACTGAACTGTTGAGCAATTGAGGCACTGGACAGTTGTACTAATAGTTATTTAGTCTTGAATGTAGGATTTAAATTTGGATCTGCCTGATGCCAAAGCTATTTCAACTGCATTATGCCATTTTTATATCATGTCAGTTTCCATCAATTGCTGCATTCACAACTGCATCTTGCAAACCTTGTCTCATAACTCCCAACCCCATTGTTATGGCTCTATGTTTATGTTTCCCCGCATTCCCCAAATCATATATTGAATTCCTAACCCCTAATGTGATGGTATTTGGAACTGGGGCCTTTGGGAGATAAGTAGATGAGGTATGAGGGTAGGACCCCAATGGTGGGATTAGTCTTGTTATAAGAAGAAGAAGAGAGATCAGAGCACTCTCTCTCTCTCTCTCTCTTTCTCTCTCCCTCCCTCTTCACCATGTGAGGACACAGTGAGTTTAAGCCGTGCAGTTTACAGTATTTTGTTAAATTAATAGCAGCCTAAACTGACTCATGTATCCATCTTCCCAGAAACGGTTCCTGTTGCTATCAAATAATAAGTTTTCAAAAAATTAAAAACATGACTCTTGTACCAATAGACTGAACATGCATCAAAGATTTTATTTGGTTCTTTTATTAATGAAGAAACTGATAGGTTGGTAAAGCTTGTTCAAAGAGCATTTTGAGGCATAAGGTATTTATAGTCCACTAGATAAGGCATTTTGAAATAAGTCTGCTGAGCTAGAGACAAAATTGAATAAGGTCCTACAGTGCAATAAACTGTATACTTTGGGATTAACATCCCTTCCAGAGAGAAATCTACAAATTCACATGTAGCTTCAGAGTCTGAACCCCCAATAGTAAATAGCAAAGTCAAAGGCAGGTGCATTCCCACAGATAATTACATATTCGTGGTTAAACAATGGCCCAGTGGGACATGAAAAGATATGCCACCCACCATTTTGTCCTATTTCCAAGTGTTAAATAATTTTTCTTAACACTCTATTGCTATTTTCTCTCATAGTCCCTGTTTATCATAAGATTGATAATAGTTTATATTCTTACTTTTATCACCTTAGCCTCTTTTAACTACAAGCTATTTTAAGGCAAGAGCAATATCTATCTTCACTTCTCAGGAAGCCTAAATGCTATTAATAGCACAGTGCCTACCACATGAGAATGTTTGATAAATCATACTTGAATAAATAAATGAATTTGAATTTAAGGTGTTCATGGGTGGGTTGCTCAAAGGCTACTCTCTCTGACGGGCAGAAATTCTGGCAGCAACACAAGCCTCAACTGTTTCTGTCAGCAGCAGTGACAGACCCCACAAAGCAATGTCACCCAACATCACTAAACTTCTGTAGGAGTTCTCATGGGATCACCTCATTTCTCAATTATCAGACTCCTTACAGACAAGAAAAAAGTGACCAGGTGCCTCCGTAGCTGGGCCGCCCAGTTTCATTCTCTCTGTGTCATCTCCATGTGACATTTCACAGCAGAGCTCATAAGACCTTAGAGTGCTACCTACCTCTCTTAGGAAATTTATTCAATAATTCTTAGAATTAAAGGAACAAGCCTTAATATATAAAATTCTAGTTCTCTCCTTTGGTTTCCTCTTGCTGTGGCCCAAGACAAGAGTTTGACCCAAGGTGAAATATTCTATATCTGAGTTATGGATGCTCAACTTTTCTTGCCCCATCCATCACGAGAAATAGACTTTGCTGTTATTACTGGTGATCTCTTGCTCCTGCCCCAACGCTCATAGGGTGGGGGTGGTAAGTGTGCCCCTCAGGAAGATTCTCTTATCAGAATCACCAGGAGGACTGGTGACATTTGCAACTTTCTAGGCAAGTGCAGAGCTCCATTTATTGCAGAACTTATTGCCTTTCTATGCTCAAATTCTAGCAACTCAGGAATCCAGCAACAACCTCATGTTACTTTTTCTGTAAACCCCACAGGACTTAGAGTTGCTCACACAGAGAAAGTCTCAGGAAGATTTACAGGGCACCCTGAATACTTTCTTTCGAAACTCTGCTTTATACTTGTATTTGGTTCACTGGTGTGCATTTTTAAACTTATTCTTCAGGATCTGCCTCCTACAAGCTGTTCAACCTCACAGTCTCACTTAAATTTCTTGCCTGTAAGATGAAGGCATGTCTGTTACAAGGTTGTGATGAATATAAAATGAAATAATACATGTAACAGTACCTACTGCAGGGCCAAGCACCTAGGGTGATATTATATAAGTAAGTCATCTTCCTCTTCTTCCTCACTCTCCAAACAAATTTATGTTTGTATTTGTCTTTTACAATTGTCCATCCATGATGCCCAGTTATGTTAAACAGAGGTTGTTACACTTGGATATGACATATTTTCTTCTCTGGAGATGAGCTTGGGCCGCTCATCCTGGAAAGCTTACCTGAAACCTAGAACATGGGAGAAAGTCCGCCACAGTGGACAAAAAGGCTGATGCCATTGGGAGAAGCAACCGGTGGACGTTCATGAAGGGGCAGATGAGGACCTGTCATAGACTAAATTGTGAATTACTCATTATGGCACATCAAGTGCTTGTAAAACATGACACACGCTGCTGTGCTAAACGTTTTGTATAATATCTTATTTATTTTTAAAATGATCTCGAGAGGAAAGTATTAATGCACGCACGTTGAGATCAGAACGTTGAAGTTAAAGAGTTTTAATTAAGTTGGTGGAAAAGCTAGGACGTGAGCCCAGGCTATCTGCATCTAAAGCCTTGTAGTCTTAATGTCAGAGCTATAGTGAGCATCACTTATTGCTGTTAGATTCCTTCTCTCCAGGTTAAGTGCTAATCCGAATTGCTTAGTATCTTTATAGTATTCATTTCTGTCCAGAAAAGCAAACTTCAAAACACTGGGTCCAATCTTTTCTGCTGGCTCTTTGGCCTCTACATTTTCTCTTTTTCCTGCTTCCATCAAAGTGGTTTCTACCATGGGTTCCATTCTTCTTTGGGGCTTAATATGTCTATGTGTTGAAATTTCAAAACAACACATTTGTATTTTAATAAGAGACATTATTTATCTGCTAAATCTTAGCCCAAGTGAGTAACTTCAGTGGTGGGAATTTTAGGCACAGAGCCATCTCAGGGTGTTAAAACCTTATTGCCCCCACGCCCCCACAGATTTCTACTCTTCCTAGAAGTAGTTTGGTTTTGCCTGCAGAAACCATGTTTATATTCTAACACCCAGCACCTGTCCTGGGGTTAATGCTTTTAATGTCCTTTAAAAATCATTTGCTGCCTTTGAGACAAACTCTGCTAGGCTCTCATAGAAAAGATGGTGTTAGCGTGATAAAACTTATTCCTTAGAAGTGAATATGATAAACAGCCATAAACACCTAATTCTTTTATCATTTGAAAACCGATATTTTGAATAACATATTCTGAGGGCTAAGTTTGGCAAATCTTCCAGGACCTAATTTTGAGGGTTTTATGCCCTTTTTCATTTCCCGAAAAATACACCATGGGTTTTTGTTGCCTTCCTTGCAATCAATCAGGCATTTTCTAAGTTTCTTCCGAATCTCATCTTAATAATTGGAATTTTAAAAAAGTGGTAATTGTTTAGGTAGGCTTAGTCTATTGCAGTATTACAGTGAATATCCTTTATACCCCAGCACTGGTTAAGTGGTCTCGAATATACTGTTATCTTCAGCATCAGCATTTTTTCACTACTTCATCATAAATTAATTTTCCATGGACAACTAAATGGACCAATACTCTATAAGGCATAAAGCATGACACAATATTAATAAAAACCGTTCAGAGTATTTTTATGCCTTCAAGAAATTGACCTTTTTCAATAATAGGAAAGCAAGTAGACTATTTGTGAAATGTTAAAGTGTTTTTAAAAGTTTATTATTGCTATATATGTGTCTGTGATTATCTTGGTATTTTTCTGTTTTAATATATAAAGTATGGACCATGTTGAAGCTCAAAGTATTATATTTTCTTGTGGTCATTAACATTCACCTCTATAGAAGAACTGCAGGGAGAAAACAGGATGCTAGCCTTGGAGTCAAATAGGAAAGTATTGATTTACATGAAATAAAAATCTCTGTAGTTAGTGTCCTACTTAGATACACTTAAATCATTTTACCTGCTTGGGGACTCACTTCCCAGGTTCTGTTTGCTGTGCTCTTAACAGCTCACATGTGAGACACCTGGCCACTATGCATGAATGAAGACAGAGAAGTCTAGGGTAAGTGCTCCCTTTCTAGATCCCCAACAGAGGGATGAAAAGCACTTTTCTATGTAACAGGACACCCAGCTTACAAACAAAATATAGACACATTCAATGTCCATCTTATTTTTGGAATAAAGACAGATATATATTCAGAGTAAACAGAAGACTGGACATGAACAAACAATTTTCAGTACATCGAGTGGCTTAAGATTTAATAATAAAAGCAGCCCCTATAATTTTATCAGAGAAAGGCAAACAACCATAGAAAAGTAGAAAAAGAACATGATTAGGCAATTCTCAGAAGATAGAATCGAAATGGCCAGTAAATGTATGAAAATATGTTCAGCCTCACTAATAGGCAGAGAAATGCACCCTAAAGAAGCCAGTGAAATCCCACTTTGTTTCAACCATCAGATTTGCAATCATTAAGAAGAGATTTAATATCCAGTTCTGACAAGGATGCATGGTAAAGCATCTTTGAAAATGGATGCTTGAATCGTTTTAAATTTTATTAAATAAATTCTATACTAGCTACTTAAATTAAATGATAAAAGCAAGTTACATCAGTAAACACGAATAGCTATTCAATTTCTTTGTAATTAGGCAAGGCAAATAAATATAATCAGTATCATTTTATGTCTGGCAAATAGAAGCAAATAACTATAACAATAGTAAAATTTGGCAAGAATGGGAGAAAATTAAAGCTCTGCTAGTTAAAAAATGAATAAGAAACTGCTTATAAGGTTAATTTAGCATTATCTAGCAAACCAATAGATGCCCATACCCTATGTCCCCAAAATTTCCCCTCTGGGAACATACTCTATAAAATATTTGCATATAGCTACAGAAAGGCATGTACAAAGAGGTGCATAGCTGGTTTGTTGCTAATAGTGAAATCCTCTGGCAATCTAAATTTCCACCAATAAATGAGTGAATACCTTTTGGTGTGTTCATATAATCAAAGACTACATAGAGTCATTAAAATAACTTAAAATGACTGTATGTGTGAATAGACCTCAAAAATAAAATGGTGAGTAAAAATACAATTTAGCAAATATTGTGTGTTAAAAACCACAAAACAATCCAATCAATTTTTATGAATCCATGTATGCAAGAGAGGGGGCTGTGTGTGTACGCATGCAAGTTTGTGCATGTTTTTAAATTAGGTCTTGACAAACATGTAAAAGTGTCAGAACTTAGGAAGGATTTGCACTAGATTCATGACTGAAGTTGTCTGGGTAGTAGAACTAGGCCAAATACAAACTATATCTTTAATATTATTTCTTTAAAACATGAAATAATATGGCAAAATGTTAACATTTTTAAATCACGGGAGATGGTGTTTGTATGGCATTTATTTTACTACTCTGGGCTTCTCTGCATGCTTGAGATTTTTCATAATTAAAAATAAAACAAGTTGCATAATCATGTGGATAGTCGAAGTCCAAAAAACAAACATCCTTGTGCAAACGTTATGCTCATATCGGCACAGAGTAGGCTGTGGAGAGGCGCACATCAGATCATTAATGTCCTGGGATGTGAGGGGAATGTGTAGATGAGAGGCGAAGAACATTTTTTTATAGCTTATACATATTTGCATATACATTATGTCATTAGTTGTAAAGAGGATGTCTAGGTTTAGTAATTAAAGAATTTAATCAGAAAAATCTCATAAAAATGAGCAAATAACATGAAGAAATAACTCACAGTACAAGAAATATAGATGGCCTATAAATATTTGAAAAGAATGCTAATTCTCATAGTTATAAAAATTCAAATTGAAACGAGAATGAATTGCCTTTCCCCTACCTCTAACTGATTGGAGGAATCAAAAAAGGTATGGAGAAAACAGCACTGCAGATAAGCATGTAAATTGGTCTAACCTTTCTGGAAGGTGATCAGGCATACGCATCATACACTTTAGGAAGAGTATTTGGAAAGTCCTGAAAAACTATTTACGAGTATATTCACCATCACATTTTGGTGCTAAAGAAAAATGATAGCCATCTTAAGACTTATTAATAGAAAATGAAAAATAAGTTATGGTACACCTAAGCAAAGATGTGATATATAACTATTAAAAATTGCAATGTAAATAATGTATTTATGAGTATGAATGACAATGTTACATTGTAAGTAAAAAATAAGATTATAAAGATGTTTGCATGATTCTATTTTGTAAAAAAAAAAAAAAAAAAAAAAAATCAAATGCCTGAATGTTTACATTAGTACAAATTCCTACCAAACTGTTAACTCTAGAATGTGAGTTATAGATTATTAACTCTAGAATGTGACTACGGATTCAGTTTAAGGTATGTACTTTTTAGTATGTTTTCCAATTTCTTTGCAATGGGATGTATTTCTTTTATTATCAGAAGAATTTGATGTAAGTACAAAATTACAATGGGAAATGCAAATATCAATCCCTAATCAAATGGACGTAATTAAATGTCAACTTAGTGAACTATAAATTTGGGAAAATGTTTCAGGGCTAGGAAAAAGATAGAAAATCTGAGAGAAATGTAAACAAATATGCAAGAAACTATGTAACTAAGATATTAAACATCCATCGAATGAGAACTACAGGACAGAATAGACACTATGGAAATGAGAAAAAACAATGAAAATACGAGAACGTTTCTCCTCTGAACTAAAGAATGAAAAGAAAGTTTATATCAAAAATCCTTTTCCACTTTCCCACTCCCACCAAGTGTAATGAAACTTATCTATGTGTAGACACATATACACTGGTAAGACATCATAAGCACTTGTGGAATAAAAGTTTTATACATTTCAGGAGTAAAATTACAAGGTACCATGGTTTATGTCTTCAGGTTAAAAATGGTAAATTAAAAGCATATCCTTAATTCTACTTTCTCTTTAACAATCTGGAGTGAAAGAACACAAGGAGAAGGAGCAGAAGTTAAAATGTTAGAGGCAGAGGATGAAGAGTAACTGACATAGAAGCACGATGTTGCGGAGACTTCATCTGGCAGTGGGATAATTGAAGTGAACAGAATAAGACAATATTACCATCCCTACTGTCAGTCGTAGTGGTAGCAATAGTAAAAAATACAGACAATAACTGTCTTGTGAGAGGTTTGAAAAGAAAATGCACCAGAAAACAAAAAGAGCACATGTTAAAGAGGAAATTAAAAAAAAAAAAAACCTCTTAAAATTGAAACTATAATAGCAGAAATAAAAAGTGCATTAGAAACATTGGAAAGTGAAGCTATTGAAATTTCTCAAACATACAAAATAGAACATACACGAAAATTAGAGTTTCAGTCCAGGGAGTCCACAGTCAAATAATAAGTGTCCCAGAGAGAAACGAGAGAGAAAATGAAGAGAAGGAAAATTATCAAAGAAAAAATTCAATTATGTATGGGAAAATTGAAAGGCTGACAAAATAAAAACTTCCAAATACACATACATATACACACACTCTCAGAAGAAATAGTTATGTTAAAAAAAAAAACAGCATCTGAATGATAATGGACGTCTTACTAGCAACATTAGAAGCTAAAAGGCAGTGAAGAATTATCTTCAAAATTCTGAGGGAGATGATACCTATGCAATAAAAGCAATTTAAATGTGATGGGAAAATAAAGATGTTCTAAAATATTTAAGTTGTCAAAAAAAATCTATCTCTCACATACCCTTTCTTAGGAACTGCTAGAAATTGTCCTGCTCTAAAATAGAAAAATAAACCAAGAAATGAAAACATGGGATCTAGGAAACAGAAATGCTAATACAGGTGAGAGAGAAAGGATTTTCTAGAAAACTGGTTAAAGAAGATTCCAGGAGGCAGCTCTGCAGTCATCTGTATGTCTATCTGGGTTGGAGCAGGCGGACTGGAATAATAATCCTATGAGGGATGAGGTTGTAGATGGGTAGGGGATGAGTAACAAAATTATTGGATATTCTGTTATGCTTGCTTAAATTGCCAGAAGAGTGAAAATTCTTTCAAGGGCTTTGAGCCTGAATTGGAGGTAGGTGTGTCCAGAAGCCGAAAGATAAGGGAAGAATGGGGAGGAGTGAGATAGTCAAGCAATAAAGGAAAAATAATCATGTAACACTGCTCAACTTAGCTGTGGATATGAAATAGTCCATATTAACACAAGCACTAAATTTATAGTTAATAATAATTGGTGATATACCTACATAGAAAGCATGGAAGCATTGCATCTATGTACTTGTGCTGTTTGGAGAAATCATAAGAGCAAAATTCTATATTGTCCCTATGAGGAACTCAATGGATAATATATAGACCTAAACACAGAGAAATGATAGCATAAACATAGTATTTAGAAATATGGAATCAAATTCCAAGAAAATACTTACTGAAAGAAGTGTAATGTGGAGGAGACCATCTTGGGGTTATTAAAAGGACCACTGTTTTTTCATTATAAGCCTCTTATGTTATTTGATTTATTTACTCATGTAAAATTTATTAGTTAGAATAAAAAGTAAATTTATGGTGCAGCCACCATGGAAAACAATATGGTGGATACTCAAAAAACATTGACATAGAATTACCAAATGATCCAGCAATTCCACTTCTGGGTATACCCAAAATAATTGAAAGCAGAGACTTCAAGCAATATTTGTACACCAATGTTCATAGCAGCATCATTATGATAGCCAAAAATGTGAAAACAACCCAAATGTCCATGAACAGATGGATGGATAAACAAAACAGGGCATATACTGACAATGGAATATTATTCAGTCTTAAAAAGGAATGAAATTCTTACATATGTTATAAAATGGATGAACTTTGAAGACATTATGCTGAATGAAATGAGTCAGACACACACAAAAAATATTGTATGATTCCACTTATGAAAGGTTCCAAGAGTCGTCAAATTAGCAGAGATGGAATGTGGAATAGGGGTTTCCAGGGGTTGGTGAGCAGGGGAATTGGGAGTTAGTGTTTACTGGGCATAGAGTTTCAGTTTGGAAAGATGAAAAATTTCTGGAGGTGGAGGGTGATGATGATAGCAAACAACGTGAATGTACCTAATGCCACTGAACAGTATACTTCAAAGTAGTTAAAATGGTAAATTCTCCACTGTGTATATTTTACCACAACAAAAAAGTAAATTTAGTTCCTCTCATTCTCTCCCCTGTCTTCTCTTCCTGTGTTTGCTTCCTATTGCTGCTATAACAAGTTACCTAAACTTAGTGGCTTTAAACAATACAATTTTATTATCTTAAAGTTCTGTGGGACTCCTATAGGCATTCAATACAGGTCTCATAGGGCTAAAATCAAAGTGTTGATAAGGCTGTGTTCTACATTCCTTTCCAAAAGCTCTCGAGAAGAAGCTGTTTCTTCGTTCTAGCTTCTAGAGGCCACCTACATTAATCGGTTTGTGGCCCCTTCCTCCCTGTTCAAAACCAAGAATGCTGTAGTTCTCTAACATTATTCTGTAGTTACATCTCCCACTGGCTCTAATCTCAGCTGGAAAGGTTCTCTGCTTTTAAAGACTCAGGTGAGTAGATTGGGCTCACCAGGATAACCCAGGAATATCTCCCAATATCAAGGTCCTTAATCCTAATCCTATTTGCAAAGTTTCTTTTGCCATGAGCAGTGACATGTGCACAGATTCCAGGGATTGGGGAGTGGATATCTTCGAGGAGCCATTATTCTGCCTACTGCACCTGCTCTCTCTGAACAATTCGGTCCCCAAGCCTTGACACTGAGTCAGGCAGCCATCAGAACGTGACGGGAGTGGGAGACTGAGGACAGTGAGGCAGTCCTGGGGAGTGGTGTTTGGGAGCTGCTGAGAGAGGGAGGAGAGAGCCCACGTTGGGTGAGTCTGGGGGCACTGAGCCAAGCCAGGAGGGGGCTGCAGCCTGAAGAGGATGAGAAGGATACATGGACGAGGGCATTTTGAATGTGGCTCTGCAGAAGGTGTCAGAGCTCAGGAGGTGTAAAGAGCACACCTTGGAGAGGAGGGGAGGTTTCTATGGCCACTGAAGATTGTTCCCATATAATAAGGTATATTTCATATATTAAGGACAATGAAAGCCAGGTTTCTCCTACTGGAGTAGGACAGTTACAGATCTGAAATGGGAGAAAACTAGAATGGACCTTGTGATATTAAAAAAATAGAGGTATTGCTATGAACTCATAGTTTGCAGTGCTTAATATAGAGATATATTTGGAGATTAAAATGTGCGTATGCACACAAAACTTGCATGCATCTAATATGTATGCATACACATATACCTGTACATGGCAATGAGCACACCTAGCACTTAGATGGTGTTATCTAAGAAGCATTCTCCAATAAATGGAATTCACGCTCTTTAGAGAACTGGCTGACTCCAGGGAATGTGTACAATGAGCATGGAACATTCTGTTGTGCCAGAAAGTAAAAGCATGCATAAAAAATAATTGGAACATGTCAACAGAACATAGAAATCAGCTTGAAGAGACCCTCGCTGGTCAAATGAGAACAGTTTATACATCAAAATAAACCGTAATTATAACAGGTAACTGGTTAAAATAGGAAACTATACATTTACAATAAATAAAAAATGAATAAACTTATTAAGTTGTATGGAGAGAGAAATATTTATAAATTCTCAAAGTACTTCCCCCAAAACATTTATTATTTACAAACTACAGTGGAGAAGTCAGACAGAAAATACTTTAGTCAAGTAATAAAGTTAACATCATCAGTGATAGGATAAATGCATGATTTTAAACTTGATCCTTTTCATTGGCAAAACTTGGATGCGTTCTGAGGATCAGACAGTAGTAATTGCTATACTAATGGCAATTTCCTGAGCAGGGTGCAGTGACCTGGATCTGTAATCCCAGCTACTCAGGAGGCTCTGGTAATCTCAGGGGTTTGAGATCAGCCTGGGCAACATAGTGAGACCTCATCTCCAAAATTTTTTTTAAAAAATGGTAATTTCCAATTATATGGTTCTTTCTTTCCCCCAAATCCCAACTTTTTTTTTTATTATTGGGGGAAAAACTACAAAGCATTTACAGTATAATGTTTACAGTCACAATTTATAGTGAGCTGATTTCCCAAAATATATTACCACTCAAGTTGAAAATAATCCCAAGGAATAGTTCTGTTGTTAGTGAATTTGAATGTTAAATTGTTCATTTTGATAAGTGAGATTTCGAAGATGCTTGACTATGTTCACACATGGGAAAAATGACTGGATTATTTGTGACTGAAGTCTCAGTAGAGTAGACTCTTCATGTCAGCAAATATCAGGGGTTTTTTTCTTTCTATTTTTCCCCCTTCAAGTCTGAAAAATTACTTGCAGAGAGGTGGAAACATATCTGGACAATTGAAATTCTACAATTCATCATCCCACATTCATGAAAAAAGAATGTGAGCAACTCTAAAATATCCAAATAACCAGACCAATCTATTAGTATTGTCCTCAGTCACTCTTCAATTGCTTTCTACTGCAGAGTAAAACATTTCTGTAAACACGTAAACCCCACTGTACTTGCTATAAGAAATATGGAACAATTATTATATAATAAAAAGTTTCCAAACTCTAAAAAAAAAAAAAATGGTAATTTCCTAATTGTGATGGTTGTAGTATGATTATATGGGAGAATGTCTTTGTAGGAACTATTAAATACTTTAGTACTCTGGGGTGATGAGACATTAGGATGAATTGGATTGACTTGGAGATCCACCAATGTCATTTCTATCCATGGTATGATTTTATTATCTAGACAAGCACTGTAGTGAATAACTCGAAATAATTATATTACACTTTGGAGGAGATTCCATTCTTCTTTATTTCCATGTTGTTGGTTATCATAATAAACTAACAAGAATTATTCAGTCATATCATCAACAGGTAGTTCTAGCTTTTCCTTTTCACTTGCCCAAGAACCCACGCTGCAAGTTACAGGTCAGACACAGAATCTCTTGGAAGCAACACCAGAAGAATCATATCCTCTGCAAAGGATTGCACCAGGTTTTCCTGACTGCATGAAATAGACACATGGGTTCAGGCTCCCCGAGTAGCATCACTATGAGTAGTAGATAGTTCTGAGATAGTACCTGGAGATTGAGCCAGGTTTCCCAAAGTATTGTGAAGCAGATGACTTCATGAAATGAGAAATTGGATTCAACATCAGGACAAACAGTAATTAAGTGTGTAGGACTAAATAAAACTGATTAATAAAATTCATAAGTGAGGCATATTTTTATTATATTACATTTTCAATAATTTCTATAATCTTGACATTGAGAAAAAATATATATTCATCCTATGAATACAATACTACGAAATTTTCTGAATAGTCAACTTAAATACAAAATTCTCTTTTCCAGATTTTCACCATCCAGTATAAGAGTTGCCAGTACAGAAATAAAATATTCCTCTGATTTGCTTGTGCAACCACATCACAAAATTAATTAAAACCATAAACATTCACAATGAAAACTATTTGAAAAAATGGATACTCCAGGAGAAAAAGAATTCATTTAAAAGGAAGCTCCTTATAAAGGAAGGAGAATTAGACTGCATTAGACTTTTCTTTGGGCATTCAGTGTTAGAAAAGAAAATGGAACAAAGTCTTCAAAGTATTTAAGAAACAATATTTTGTTACTAGAATTCTTTGCCCAAAGAAAATATGAATCTATTCTGAAAGCAAAAATTTTTTCCTAAAATTCCTCAGAAATGTTTTTTTTTTTATAATAGCAAAACTATTGGAAGCAAACTAAAGTCCAAGGAATTCTATCAGATCATATATTTGTACCCATTAATCAATTTTTCTTCATTCACCCCTGGCCCCTACCCTTCTCTGCCTCTGGTCACCACCAATCTACTGTCTATCTTCATGAGATCCACGTTTTAGCTCCCACATATGAATGAGAGCATTCGATATTTGCCTTTCTGTGCCTGGCTTATTTCACTTCACATAATAACTTTCAGTTCCATCCCTGTTTTTGCTAATGGCAAGTGACTGTGACCCAGAAACAGTGATTAATCATGACAGCAAACACCTACTGAGACACCTAATTTCAGTAGGTGTTCATTTAATTTCAAAATAAATCACCAAAATAGATACTGATATTATCCCTGTTTAAGATGCAGAGAGCTTAAATAACTCTACTAAGTTCTCTAAGATACTAAGTGTCAGAATCAGGAACTCACCAGCTTGAGAGCTATGCTCTTAACCACTCTACCATCCTGCCTCTTCTGGTATAAATGAATGAACTTTCCCAGAAACTCAAAGAAGATCCATTTGGTCTTTAACCCTTGAAAAGTTTTCCTTTGAATGGTAAAGTCAAATGGCAAAGGATTACATGTAATTTTTTGCTTGTTCAATCACTTTATTATGTATTTACATTTACAGATATTATTATACTTATTGAATGGATTGTGCATTTTAACAAGCAAATAACCAAAGAACTAACAAAAATGGGTGGATCATATAGCAAGAATATATGTATGTGTGTGTGGATGTGTGTGTGTATATCTCTAGTAAAAATAGTTAAAAGAAAAATTATTGACATTAATAGCTTTTGGAGAGTGAAATTAAGAGTGGGAGGGATGAAAGGATGTATTTACTTCTGATTTTATGGCTATCATTACTTTTTGCAGTTATTTTCAATGTGCATGCAATCTTTGTAAAATTTTAAAGAAAAGCAATTTTAAAATACAATACGGGATGCTGACAACATTGGAAAATAATACAGATCTTTTTTTGTGGACCTGGGAGGATATTTAAAATTTATTTTGGAATGAAAGAAGTAAATTTCAGAGGGTTCTTATTGTGTTTTTAAAAGTATACTTCTGATTGTGTATCTGTGCACGTACATGCTGTCAAACGCCTGATGCACATTAACTCTGTAATGTTGGGAAAGGAGTGGGGCAAAGGTAATAGGGATGAGAGGGTGGAAAAGTAAGCAGATGATAGGAATATTTTTATTGACACCTAATATTTTACACATGTATGGGCTACATGTGATATTTTGTTGCATGCATGGAATGTGTAGTGCTCAATTCAGGGTATTTGGGTTATCCATCATCTTGAGTATTTACCACTGCTACGTTGTGGGAACATTTCCGGTTCTGCTTCCAGCTACTTTGAAATATACAACACATTGTTTTTAACTACAGTCATCCTACTCAGCTAATAAACATTAGAACTTATTTTTTATATCTAACTGTATGTTTATACCAATTAACCAACCTCTCTTCAGCCCCCACCTCTTTCCAGCCTTTGATATCTAACATTCTACTCTCTATCTCCATGAGATCAACTTTTTTAGCTGTCACATATGAGTGAGAGTGTGTGACATTTGTCTTTTGGTGACTTGCTTACATCAGTTAACATAATAACCTTCAGTTCCATCCATTTTGCTGCAAATTACAGTATTTTATTCTTTTTTATGGCCAAATAGTATTCTATTATATATATATATACACACACACACACACACATATATATATATATACACACACACACACACACACACTGTATTTTCTTATCTATTCATCCATTGGTGGGCACTTAGGTTCATTATATATCTTTGCTGCTGTGAATAGTGCTGGGATAAACCTGTGAGTGCAGGTATCCCTTTGATACACTGATTTCCTTCCCTTTGGAAGTGGGAAATACCTAGCAGTGGGATTGCTGGATCATATGGATCATCTTTTTAGTTTTTTGAAAAGTCTCCATACTGTTTTCCATGGGGGCTGTACTGATCTACATTCTCACCAACAGCATATAAGCATTCTCTTTTCTCTGCCTCCTCACCAGCATCTTTTATTTTTTTGTCTTTTCAATAATAGCCATCCTAACTGGGGTAAGAAGATATCTCATTTTGGTTTTGATTTGCATTTTACTGATGATTAGTGATACTGAGCATTTTTCATATACCTATTGGCCGTTTGCATGCCTTCTTTTTTTATTAAATATTTCAAAATATTAAGGGGAGTAGAGATGTTTTTGATACATGACTTGAGTCAGGGCTATAAGTGCACCCATCACCCGAATAGTGTTCATTGTACCTGTCAGGTGGTTTTTCCCCTTACCCTCCTCCCCTTCCCCCCTCTGCTTGATTTCCAATGAATTTTATTTTCCTCTGTGTACTTGTGTGCCCATTGGTTAGTTCCAATTTATTAGAGAGTACATGTGGTATTTGTTTCTCTATTCTCGAGCTGCTTCGCTTAGGATAATGGTCTCCAGTTCTTTCCAAATTCTGCAAAAGGCATTAATTTATTCTTTTGTATGGCTAAGTAGTACTCCATGGTATAGATACACCACATTTTATTAGTCCATTCATGAATTGATGGGCACTTGGGTTGATTCCATATCTTTGCTATTATGAATTTTGCTGCAATAAACATTAAAGCACAGGTGTCCTTTTGATAAAATGACATCTTTTCCTTTGGGTAAATACCCAGTAGTGGGATTGCTGGATTGAATGGTAGGTCTACTTTTTATTCTTTGAGAAATCTCCATATTGTTTTCCAAAAGAGTTGCACTAATTTGCAGTCCCACCAACAGTGTGTAAGCATTCCTTTCTCTCTGTATCCACACCAGCATCTATTGTTTTTGGAATTTTTAATAAAAAACATTTTAACAGTAGTAAGGTGAAATCTCATTGTGGTTTTACATTGCATTTCCCTGATTAGTGATGTTGAGCATTTTTTCATATGTTTTCTGGCCATGGAATCCCTATCAAAATATCAACAGCATATTTCTCAGATCTAGAAAAAATAATTCTACACTTTATTTGGAACCAAACATGAGCCTGAATAATAAAAGCAATCCTAAGGAAAAAGAAAAAGGCTGGAGGCATCACATTGCCAGACTGCAAACTATACTCCAAGGCTGTACTAACCAAAACATCATGGTATTAGTACAAAAATGGAGACAAAGACCAGTGGAACAGAATAGAGAACCCAGATATAAAACCCTCTACCTGCAGCCACCTGATCCTTGACAAAGCAGACAATGATATACCCTGGGGAAAAGACACCCTATTCTATAAATGGTGCTGGGAAAATTGGATAACCACATGCAGAAGAATGAAACGGGACCCCTATCTCTTGCCACTCACAAAAATTAATTTCAGATGGATGAAAGACTTGAATGTAAGGCATGCCACCATAAAAATTCTAGAATAAAATGTGGGAAAAACTCATGTAGACATTGGTCTAGGCAAAGAATTTATGACTAAGACCCCAACGGCAGTGTGATTACCTACTTGTTATTTTGCTTCTGGCAAGTACCAGATGCATCCAGTCAGCCAACTCGAAGCCCCTCTCCGACGACAGGATTTTTAAAGGTCAGCATCTCACTCCACTCATCACTCTGGTTTTTTATACAATGAGAAATTATTGTTCCTCATGGAATAACAGATTCCTACTTTTCCCCCAATGCTTCACCAAATACTTAATCTTTACTTCTGCTGTGCTCAGCTGGCTTTGATCTCTGGAGAAATAGAAAAGCACATAATGTACATAAATTAGCTCTAGACTTCTCTCCTAGGGAATTTTGGAGCCCAGTTAAGAATGAAATTCCTTAAAATTATAGAACCAAATCAGCTGCTCAGGTTGTTTTATTTGTTTCCATGGGAACTAGCACATCCTTCCTCTGGCCACTTTTCCTCGTTCCTGCTCCCCAGACACACATGCTACTAATGAATTTCACACTGGGTATGTTCCTTGAACAAGGTAATATTTCTCCACAAAAATAACTACTGGAGCTTCCCTACTTTTCTCAAATTCAGTGACACCGCTGAGTTACAGATCACCTGAACCAAGCAAATGGGGAAATTTAGCTACCGTTCCCTGATGCATCTGTTTGTTAATGAGGAGAACGTGGGGTGATCAGGGACAGTTGTTATACATTCAACAGCTGAACAGTCACTCATCTGCCCAGGTAGGAGCCCAGAGTCTTGTACATATTCATATTCAGGGCTGACAGCAGTCAGGACAGTCAGCATCCATACTAGTTAGTAATTAGGGATTTTCTAAGGCCAAAGAAATGGCCCTTAGTGTTACTAGAACTGTACTTTCTCAAGGTTCAGGTAGAACTCAGTGCATGGTCGTAGCCTTGGGAGAAGGAGGAGGATAGGAGTGGGCAGGGAGGCTGCAACAGCAGCCTGCATTTTCTGAACATGTTCTGTGAGTCAGGAACCCTTGAAGGGGATACACAAATTTAAATCTCACACCAGCCTATACAGTAGGAGCTGTGATAATTCCCTGTGTACATGAGAACAGTTGGGCATAGGGGGCTCCTTTTCCTAAATCCATCCATCCCTTCTTCTACAGTGATCATTTTAGCCTCTTAGTTTTTATGAGAATATTTGCCGAACCTCAAGTGAGAATTACAGGCTCCCAGACCTAACACATGTGTGCGATTGTTTGGTTTTTATTTGTTATATAGAGAAGTGGAAAGGGTAGAATTTAAAGCTGTTATCAATACTGAATTTAGGTTTGCAAACCTCACATAGATTCATGCATAGTGTGATCTATAGAAAACCGAAATTCCTGCAATATATGTATACACACGCACACACACTCTCATACCATCCCTTTACTGTTTCCTACAGTAATGTTCCCTCCCTGCACTTCACTTCTGACTTGACTTCTGACCTGCACATCGCCTCTGCTCTCACTTTAGTGGGATTGCCCAGACAATTTTATGGTGGTGCTAGAATCTCTTGGGAGGGCCACTTTAGCAAAGACCCTCCTCTTTAGCAAAGTTCCTCTCAATTCCTGTATTGTGGGACATAAAATGAGTTTGGAGCATTGCCCTGGAGGTGTCATTGAAGGAGAAGCTGTGTCACAAATGTACCAGACAAATATTTGCTAAATTTTCCTATCATCATTATGGGAATGGGGTGATAAGGATAACTGCTCAGAATGTCAGTCCAAGAAAACTGGAACATTCGTTCATTCACTCTTTAATTTGGAGAAGCATGTAGTGAGCATCTATGTATCGAGATGTCTAGGACATATTATATAAAGCTGAATGCACAATCTGGAGCTCATCTGAAGATTGAAACTTCATTCATATCTCATAGGTCACAGGATTCTTAGTATATCCTAGAATACAGTAGTAAACTTTTTCTCCAAAGTACCAGAAAGTGAATATTAGTAAGTATTTTAGGATTTGCAGGCTACATATTCTATGACTTTCTCTTCTTCCCTTTCCATTCTCCCCCCTCCTCTTCCTACTTTTCCTCTTCTTCTTTCTCATCCTTTGAAAATATAAAAGCCATGCTTACATCACTGTTCATACAAAAACAGGCTGTAGGCTGGATTTGGTACATACAGTATCCACTATACATACAGTGTTCCACCCCCGACCCAGAGCCGTGCTACTAAGTGTGGTCCACACATCAGCAGCATTGGCCTCACTTCAGATCTTGTTAGAAATATAGACTATCAGCCTCTATTCTAGACCTAGTGTATCAGTTAACTGGCACAGTGTAACAAATTATCATAAAACACAGTGACTTAAAACAGCCATCATTTATAATTGTTCCTGAGTATACGCGTTGGCTGGGAGGTTCCTCTGGTCTTGGCTAGGTTCCCCCATGCACCTATTACAGCCACATGCAGGTGAGCCAGACAGCTCTGCTTCACGATGCTGTTTGACTATCAGCCAGGGCCCCTGGGTTGTCTTCCATGTGGTCTCTCGTTCTTCAGCCAGCTTGCTTGGGCTTGTTCCGTGGTGGTTGTAATATTCCAATGAAAGAAACAGCCTAGATGTGGCATAGTGTAACTTTCTCTCATTCTGTTGGTCAAAGCAAGCCACAGGCCAATCCAGATTCGAGTGGACGGCAAAGGAGCTGCAGGGCCACACTGGGAAGGGCCTGGACGTGAGGAGAGAAGGGGAACTGTGGCCATATTTACAGTCTGCCTCCCTGACTAAATCAGAATCTCTGTGTGTTAACAAGACTCCCAGGTGATTCGCAGGCACATGTCCTAAATAACAGGAAGTCAGGCAGGTCTCAGAACAGGTGCCGACTCAAATGCATCAACCAGGAAAGAGGGTTTAACCCAAAATAATGCAGCTTAATGTATTCCACCCAGGGGCATGGCACAGAGCGGTTTAATTTCCTTAGCCACTCACTGCTTGAATCCCTCAGTCCTTCAGACAGTTCTCGCTTCCCAGCCCAGGGTGGTATTTGGTGACCTTCAGCCTGTGAAGGAGGTGTTTCCATTCGCAAATTGACATTTACCTTATAGTTACATAAGGCCAAAATTCTCCGTAGGAGCTATCCAGTGTCATAAACATGAACAGGGCAGCGCTCCCAGATCGAAACTATAGAGGAATAATGATAAATTTTCTCTGAGTATGATGGAAGGGCTCTTATTCTCTACAAAACTTGGACGGATTCACAGTATAAATAGAAGACTGTTCATGTTTGACTTGTTGCCTGATAGTTAAAAGCACAGGTTCAGGCTCCAGACTGCCTGAGTTCAAATCCCAGCTGTGCCACTAACTGTGTGTGACTTTGAGAAAATTAGTGAATCTCATGTATTTTAACATTTTCACCTACAAAATGAGGATAATAATAGTCATACAATTTTTAAGTGATCAAATGACTTGGGATTTACAAATAATCAGAAAAATATCTGCTTGCATTATTAATATCAATCTCACTACTTTTCTTGAGATAGAAGAAATTTAGTTTATGTAAGATGAATACTTTCTTGAGGCGTTAAGTGCATTTTCATTTTTTTTTTTAACCGATAATTTCACCCTTCTTTCCTGGCCACATTCTTACATTTTGTGTATTAGTCCGATTTCTGTGATACCATAATATTCAGGATCTCTATAGCTGTACATACATATATCCTGGATTTAAAGAAATGGCCCCATTTTCCATAGTGAGTAAGAGTTCTAAATCTTAATATATGTAATTAAGCTGTTTGCAAATGTGAAGGCTCTAGATGCCAGCACACTGCAATGCCATGCTGCCTCATTAAAGCCATAGTCATTCTAATTAGTACTCTTATTTGTGGTTTGTTTCCTGCACAGACTTTCCCTGGGATAACGCTGGTCACTACCCTCTGCACTTGTTCATGTCAACCAAGGGGCTGATTTGTCACAGACTTGTAATCTATAGGCAACATGCAGAGCTTGAGAAAAAAAAGGGACTAGAATAAAAATGAGAAAACTTGGAAGGAAGAGGAAAGTGAGAAGGAATGCCAAAGGCTAACACTTATAATCCATAACAGTTTTTCATAAATAATTTACATAATCCGTCTACAATTAGATATTTAAATAGTCACACAGTAAAATGTTTAATGTCAACTGTAAGTGGCCCAACATAATTCTCCTTGTGTCAGCATCCAAGACTCTTCTAAACAGGTAAGAGAAAAATGCATCTCCAATTCTGTAGCAAGAGAGTACTGCACATTAAAGGAAAGGATTATTAGGCACTAGCAAAATGAATGAATTGTACCACTATACCAAGAGTGTGGATTTTTTTACCAAATGCATCAGAGTGGTAAATCGTTTTCATGAATCTATAAAAGTTCTTTGTATAACCTTCTGAAGTTGGACAAAGATAGTGATTACCGAAAAACTACATGGTCTTCGTTATATTTTGGTGCTGCATTTTCTGTTAAAATTCCTTTAGCTACACAAAGAAAAGGCAGCATCAACAATATGTAATTTTCACCTTGAAAAACAAATTGGTCTCAGCAGCTTCTTACCATCTGTCCACCATATGTGAAGAATTTCTAACAAAAGAAAACCTCTCATCTCACCATGATTCCTTGTTAATTTATTTCCTTTTATGTAAAATTAAATTTGTATGAATACAGAATTAATGCATGTACAAGGTAGAAAATTTAGAAAATGCAGAAAGTTATAAAGAAGAAAATGAAAACTACCCACCACTCAAACAACCATTTTAAATGTTTTATGTAACTTATCTCACTATTTTTTAATAAAAATTGTTAGGAAAAATTAATCAAGTGTTCCCTCTGAATAAATGATAAATGTTGATCAAATCATTTTTGATTAGATCTCTTGTGACTAAATGATGCCTAAAATGATAAAAATGAACACTTGTTCACTCTTTAAATCCTAAGAAATAGATCAATATAAGTACCCATTTAAAAGATTTTTTACTGAAGTATAAGAAATACCCAGAAAAAGGCACAAATCATAGTTGCATAACTTGATGCATTTTCATGAAATGAGCATACTTGTGTATTCAGCATCCAGACTAAAAAGTTAAACATCACCAGGGACACAGATGCTTCCTTTTTCTTGTAGTCTTCACCCTCTTCCCACTATCCTGACTTCCAACACCAGAGATTACTTTTGCCTGTTTTTGAATGTTACATAAATGGAATCTCCTTTTTTGGCTTTATTCTGTCAATATTATCTTTATGAGATATCCATTGTTTTTCTAATATGTATTTTTCTGTATATAAATATACATATAACTCCAATTCCAATATTATTAATGTTTTAAACTCAGATTTTTAAAAAATACTGCCATTGTTTGAGCAGACACATAGGAAATAGTGAGCTGCTGATTTAGGATTTTGCAATCAATTATCTAGATCTTGGAGGATGTGCTTCCCTGACAAAGGCAAATATAATAAACTGAAATGTGTGCTTTTTGATCTTGTTGTGCTTTGGTTTTATCATCACAAACTTTGTCTACCTCTTTAAATTGCAAGGGAGAGAAGATTTTTTTTTTGGGGGGGGGGAAGAGTTATTTTGCATATTAAGTCCTCGTTGAGATTCCAGTGAAGACGTGAGAATTATAAAGAAGCACATTTGACATGATGATATTTTAGAGCTAGAAGAAATCTTAAGCGTTCAGTCTAACCCCTCTAGACTTGAGGCTCAGACAAGGCAAGTAACTTACTAAGGTCATATAGTTAGTTGGAGGCAAAGGTCTTGCCTGATATTCTGTAATGTCTTAATATATCATAATTTCAGTTTTGGTAGATTGGGGAACATTTGTTAACAAAAATATAACATTACATTTGGTAGCTTTTCTACACCTCTTGTTTAGTTTAGTGGTCAACTTTATTCTCTTTTGTTTTAAAGGATTCGTGGTTGAGGGAAGAGTTAAATTTTATGAAATCTTGTCATGTTGGACTACAAGTTCACTTGTTTCATCTAATGTGACACATTTTGCAGGATGACAAAACTGAGACCCTTAGAGGTTAGATTTTTGTTGGGCAATTTTGATACTATAAGCCAAGAGTGTTTGTTCTTTTTTCAAAATTTTTCTTTTTGTGCTAGTCATTGTTACTCTATTAGAGTTGGAAGCCAATTCCAGGGTATTCATATCCTCTCAGCTACTATTCCCAGCACATGAATGAGCTGCATCCAGGTAGAAGAGGGTGCTCTCTTTCTTATTAGGATAACAGGACTCCAACCTTGAGCTTAAGCTATATTTATTCACCATTCACTTTCCTGGCAAGACTCAAGATGCATGATGAACTAAGGTGGCAAACATGCCAGAAGCCTGTTCATGGAGTGGAGGGAGGTGAGAAGAAGATCAAGGAATACACTCATATCTAGGAGAGAAAAGTATTTATTTAGAGAACAGCACAAGTTCTATCCAAGATGTTCCGAAGACATTGGGTTCCAAGGACTTAGTCTGCTCCTTCTGCAGAGAAAGATCCCAGGCAGAAGCTCAGGAGCTCTTATGAAGAACTGTATGAGTTGGGCAAGCCCAGGTCACAGTCCTCCAGGCTCATCCGCCATCTTGCTTCCTGGCCTCCTACTATGAAGTTCGAAAATGACAAATATTGATATTTTTGTCTCTCTCTTCAAGTTAAGGATGGCCATGGGAGGCCCTTCATAAAAAGAGAAATTTCTATTCAGATGTTTTGCTCATTTTAAAACTCAGATTATTTGTGTTTTTTTTTTTTTGGCTATTGAATTGAGTTCCTTATATATTTTGGTTATTAATCCCTTGTCAGATGAATACTTTGCAAATATTTTCTTCCATTCTGTAGGTTTTCTCTTTACTTTGCTGATTGTTGCCTCTGCTGCATGGAAGCTTTTTAGCTTGATGTGATCCCATTTGTCAATTTTTGTCTTGGTTGCTGGGAAGGGGAGTGGGGGAGTGGAGATAGAGAGGAGATGGTTAATGGGTATAAAATACAGTTAGACAGAAAGAATAAAATCTAGTGTTCAATAGCACAATAGGGCGACTATAGTTAACAACAATTTATTGTATATTTCAAAATAGCTAGAAGATTTGTAATGTTTCCAAAACAAAGGGAAAATGAGGTGATATTCCATTACCCAGATTTGATCATTCCACATCACATGCTTGTAACAAAGTATCACATGTATCCCATAAATATGCAGAACGATTATGTATCCATAAAAATTAGAAATAAAAATAAATTTTAAAAAAGGCTGGGAGAAATTGGTTGTATTTTAAAACATCAGTATAGATATTGGCCAATGGAAATGAAAATATATTATTTATTAATATGATGCTAATAACATTCTTTGTTAAAAAGAGACAGAGAAAGAAATGTATTTGAAGAATAGCTGGCCATTTACTCCCTTTTTCTCTCTCTCTTTTTTTTAGAGACAGGGTCTCATTCTATTATTGAGGCTAGAGTGCAACGGTGTGATCATAGCTCACTGAAGCTTTGAACTCCTGTGCTCAAATGATCCTCCTGCCTCAGCCTTGAGTAGCTAGGACTACAGGCACACACCACCCAACCTGGCTAATTTTTTTTAAATTGTTTTTTTAAGAGATGAGGTCTTGCTACATTATGTTGCTCAGGCTGGTCTGGTCTTGAACTCTTGGCCTCAAGTAATCCTCTGCTTCAGCCTCCCAAAGTGCTGGGATTACAGGTATGTGCCACTGTGCCCAGCCCTATGTTTCTTCTTTAAATATGTTAGAGTATAATTAAAAAAATAAAAAGGTAAAATCATGGTTGTCATGCAAATATTAAAAACAACCCACAAATGTCAAAGATTAGGTCATTAGTTCATGCATTAATTAATGAGGAAATAAATAAGATGTTGCAACTGATTCAATGGAGAATTTTAAAAAGCACACGTCAGGAATATTGAAATACATTTACAAATTATTACAAAACCATTATAGACAAAAGGCAATAATCAGTTGCATTCCACTGGATGGAATTCATTTGCAGTTTGTGGACAAGAATAATTTGTATTATTTCAGCTTTTTACAATTTATAAAATTGTAACATAGCTCAAAGACAACAAAAGCTCAGAAATGTGCACTAGATAAGACATGCAGTATTCTTCTTTTGCCGATTTCAAAGTTCAAAATTGTTCCTGATAGCTGGTGTCAAAATGTGAAGCTTTGTGTTCCTACAGTCATTTTGTCACCAAAAGAGGTGGCACTGCCTACTGGCTAACAGAGCGAAAGAATGGTATGGGCCAGACTTCCTGCTAAGTAATGTATTAAGATGAAAGGTCTGCATTGTTTAGTATTAGTTGATTATTCTGCCACGACAGCTGAGGAACAGTAATGTTTTATTCTTAATGTCAACCTGTTGGCAGACAGTAATGACCTCTTTTGGAATACATTGTTGCTTCAGCATTTTGAGGCCTGTAGGTGGCACTTCAAAGGTTTTCGGATTTGTGAGCTGGAGAGACAGGACCCTTAGGGCTGACATAGCTCTGTCTTGGTGGACAATGAATACAGTGGGAGTGTTAGGTTCCCTTAAGAGGCTTCAAAGGAGGAGATATCAACAAGGGATCAGAGAGCAGAGCGAAATTGACACTGTATGTTTTTAGACAGGACGGCTTAAGAACACATGATTTATCCTGAAGGACTTCCAGAAGTAATTGAGTGGAATTTAGAAGAGGGCAGGATCTCCTATGTTGGCAAGGAAAGGCTAGAGATATTAAAATACAAGACTTAAAGAAATCCAGGTTGTACAATTATTTTTGATTGAAATTTATTTCTTATGCCATTAACCAAAGGTAAGATGGGTCACTTGAAGGTTTTGCTTTCTCTTTTGACTCTTGTAGTTTCTTAATAGCTGCTTTTCAGGATATTTATACTTTAAATTCCTTATTTTACAAATGAACTCAGAGAATAGGAATAGTCAGTCTCTAAATTTCTTCTGGATATAACATTCTCCATTTAAGCAGTCCTGCCCAGGTATAAATTAGTTATCCTCACATCTGGGTCACCCACAGAGGGACTGAGACATTCTGAACAGCAAGAGGGGAAGGTGCGAAGGTTTAGCTTAGATTCATCTTGACTAATCAGGCCCACATTTGAATACAACTTTAGAACTGAGCTGAGACTTTCTTTTCCCTCCACACTCATTGAAATAGCTAATCAGCAAAATAAATGAGTTTTACCAAATGTTCAGAGATTACAAATTGTATTAAGCACTCATCAACAAATTAAAACATTTCTGTGGGACCTCCCTCCCGGTGCCTTTTCTTCCTTCACCAAAGATATATTCTGGCATCTAGAGTCCTTTGACACTTTGCATTTGTTATGCATTTTTTATTTAGGAGTTAATTTCAGGGGGTTGGTGTCAAGGTCATTATTTATAATATGATGCTTCACATTCCAATAGAGGCATCTGTAAGAAATTTGGCTAAAGGTAGACTAGCACAGGTTAAAACTGTTAAAATACAGTTTTTTCATTTAAAATCAAAAGAAGCAATTGCTCACCTATATCTGATATAGAAGTCAAATATGCTGATATATATAATGCTGTACAAGTAAGACATATGATCCAATTCATAAACGTAATTGATAAATGCATTGAGAGTTTTATAAAAAAGCAAAATGCTATGATAATCTCCACAGAAACTACTGAGGCTGAGGTATATACTCTTTAGGTTCCTAAGTACCCCTGTAAAATTTTGAAATAAAATTTAAGAAAACAAGAGAGAGAAATTGTTTATTAAATTGAAAATAAAGAAGTGTATAGGACAAAGATGGTATGTGTGTAGGAGAGGTTTAGAAAATGTAATTATACAAAATTCTATTATTAGAGATGAATAAATGTCATCAAAGAAACAGGTTCTCTGGAATTTGCAAAGCAGAGAATTTATACACAGTTGAGAAATCCAAAAGTCTTCATGGAGTATGTCTTCTTGTGATGGGGTTTTAAACCATTTGTAGGATTTGAACCATCAGAAATGTTGGAAGAACCCATGCCTGGAATTCTTAACAGTATAAGCTAAAGCATAAACACAAGAGTGTGTGGACAAGTTCAGGAAAAACATTCAGATCAATCTGTTTGAACAGCAGCTGAAAAGATAAGTTGAGACCATGACGTTGATTATTATGGTAAATGATATGAGATAAATTCAGACCACACATGGGAACCAATGAGAGTTTTGGTACAATAGGATCTGCACCTGAGAAAGATGATTCTGGCCATGATGCACTTTTGTTAGATGAGAAAAATACAAGGAAATCTCCAATATATATCCAATCTCATGAGAAATGTTTTGGATATATATCATTTCATTGGCACTAGAATTTATCATAGCCCACATTTCTTTTGTTTCTAAATAATTTCATATTTTCCTAGACTGCTTATAATAAGTAAAATAAATGTATATTAAGTATTTGCAAAGAAGAAATCAAAATAAATTTGACTATGGCCAATTATATTACTTGGTTAATTCTTAAAGGGTCATAAAATTTAGGTGTTTTGTGCTCCCAATGTGATGGTACTATCAGCATTCCGAAAACACAGTAGTAAAATTGTTGAAATAGATTTGGTAGCTTAGGAAAAGAAATATATTTATAATTAATGGTCCCCAGCCACTGATCAATAGCCTTGACATCCATTCATCATTTGTCACCATGAACTCTTAAAACAGTCTCAGATATAATTATGATTTCAACATGGATTGGGGAAAACATAAAGAAGTTGTCCTCTCATCAGATTTTTTAAATGATGATAAAAATTTTTAAGTGAATACATACATATTCATGCTCAGAAATAGAAGGGAAAATTTCAGGACAAAAGGAACTGAGGAAGTCCTGGGAGACTGAACAGAAATGGAATTGGGTTGAGGAAGAATTGGCAATTCATAAGATGTAGGTTTCTTTAGGGAGTTTCATTTAAAAAGTTGAGAGTAGAATATTCTAATAAAAAGAGAAATGATTATACGTAGGTAGAGTGGTATACAGAAAGTAATAGTAAGAAAACAAATTAGTACATGTTACACACTTAATAATGTATTGCTTGTTTAAAGAAAGGATTTTTTTCTCACCATCTAGGACAAATAATATAATTGCATCAGTGTTGGAGGTGAGGTGAACACTAGAGATGAAGTATGGAGATAGTGATCAAAACGAATTTTATTAGGAAAATACTACTTTAAGTATGTGTGCAATAACACAAAAGCTTGCAAGAATAGAAACAACACAACTTTTAAACCAGTATAGAGGAAGAATGGAATAAAAGAAATTTAATCTATCCAACAAAGGACAGAGAAACAGAAAAAGATAGAGAAAGCACAGTAAATAAAAAGACTAAGGAAAGAAAATAAGAATGAGTCAAAAATGTTATTAATCATAACTGTGACTAGGCTACAGTACTCTACTAAATTTTCAGATTGATGAAAATAAAGCAAACATGCCATTTTTATTTGTTTACAAATAGACACTGGACAAATAATAATTTTAAAAAGCCATGTAAATACTCATATGGTACTTACCACATGCCAGCTACAACTCCAATCCTCACAACAATTCCAGGAAGTAGATGTTATTTCCCCTTTACAGACAAGGTAATTGGGGCACAGAGAGGTCACTTACCTTGCTCTAACTCACACAGGTAGCAAGTAGCAGAGCCAGGTTTTGAACCAAGGCAGTCTGGCTTCAGAATCTTGCCTTTAACTTCTTTCCAACATATATTGGTGAAAATAGTAAAAATTAAGCTTGCGTGATATTATCATACAAAATAAAATTTAAGGTGAAAAAGTTTCAAAAAGGACAAAGTGAGATATTTCCCAATTATAAACATAACAATTCGCCAGAAAGATATAAGTAATGAAACAAGTATGCATTTTGCAACATTGTTTTAAAATGTATAAAAACAAACAAATGCAAGCACAAGAAATAGTCTCACGATCATACTGCAAGAATTTAATACATTTCAAAAACTGACGTATCAGACAGAAATCGAAAATGATGTATATTGAATGGCATAGACTAGTTTATGTGGCATATGTAAGAGTTTATTATTGTCAAAATATCCGCTGCCGTCCTTCCCAGCTCTTCCCTATGCGGCCCATCCTAACGAAAGTGGAATCCTCTGCTATACGATGTGCTCTTTGGCCAAAGCAATAAAGTGGAAGCGGTACGTGCTGCCTCGGGGCACAGGCTTTAACAGTCATTGTGCGTACCACCAGCTCTGTTTTTCCCATTACGACATCGGCAATGTCTCAGAGGGACTGCTCCTTTATCCTGAGTCCTAGATGAAATTCCAAAGCCAAATCACGTCAGCATTGTATCAAACCATTGTTGCTACAAGCCACCACAATTTTGGGTTACTTGTTATAATAGCTTAAATTGGCCCAAGCTGATTGATGATACATTGCACTAGCAAATAATCCCAAAATCTTAGGGCTTAAAACATAAAGGTGATTTCTCACTCATGCTTCGTGCCCCAGTGTCTCAGCGGGAGAGCTGAGCTCTACATAGTCGACACAGGGAATCAGACTGAGCGAGGCTCCACCATCTTTTGATGCTATGGTCTCCAAATGAAGCCCCAGGGAATGCAGAAGCAGAGGAAGACAGCACAGAGATTCGAGTACTAGCTGGTTTTTGCTGTCACTAAGGGGATCACGTGTTACTTCCACTCAACATTTTACTCTCTCAAGCAAGTGACAAGGTCATGGCTGAGTTTAAGTGGGTAGGGAAATAAAACTTTCCAATATGTCAACGAGTGGAGACTCAGAAATGTTGGCGAGAATACCAATACCAGTGTATCGTGCCCCAAACTTAAGCGCAGAATATGTATTTTTAACTATACCTGGAACATTTGAAAAATTTGAGCACATAGAACAAAGACAGGAATCCCCCCAAATTCCAAAATATTGGTATAATGTAGACCAAGCGTCAAAGATGTCTAATGAAAGATAATTAGAAATCACCCTGCAGAGGATAGCTTAAAAATGTCATATCTTTAAACCTTTTAAAACCCTATTTTATATAATTGAGGAATTGAAAAGTAAAGAGAAGATGGGAATTAACAAATAATTAGAAAAGTGAACAAGGGATAAAATGGACATTAAAATTTGTAGAATGGAAACAAAGCAGTACTCAAAGGGAAATGTACTATATTAAATCACTTTTAAAAGAAAATGGAAGAATAAGTTATAATCTTTTTATTTAAAATGCATATTAAAATAAACTGAAAGAAAGAAGAAAATTATAAAGAAAAAATTAAAAATTAAGCAAATAGACATAAAATAACAGTATATCAACAGAAACAGGTATTTTTTTTAAAGACTCATAAAAAAATTCTTGGGACATATGTTCAAGGAAAACAAAAAGAAGAACAAAAATAAACAATAGCAAGGATGGAAATGTCAACTTAAGAAGAGACAGCAGAACTATAAGATTATAAAACTTTTGCTATTAGTGATCAATACGGTTGATCTTTTAATTCCTCTTGAATTATGTCTTTAAGATGAATTTAAATTATAGTCAAAGATTTACCATTCAAAAGACACCACTCATAATTTATAGAAAAATTCTGTATAATAACATCAAGATAGAGGAATAGATAATTCTAATTTTTATTATAATTGTTCCAGAAAATACAAAAATATGGATTACTACTCAACTCCTTTAACAAGCTAGCATAATCTTGATACCAAAACAAATATGACAATTAAAATTCAGGCCAAAGTAGTTTAAATAATTTTTTCAGAACACAATCATCTCCCTTGAAACTTCAAAAGAATTAACTGACAAAATATTAAAGCTAAGACATGGCCTGATGCATAATCAGTATATAAAAGCCAATAGCTTTGCATATTCCTACAAGAACAAACTCAAAATTATAGCAAGAAAAAAAAAAGATTTCATTTACTGAAGCCACAAATATGACCAAAGTATCTTGATATTAATAAAATTATGTTAAACCTTTATTCCTTATGGAGAAAATATGAAATTTATTGAAGGAATTAAGAGATCTTAATAAAAGGAAGTAAAAGAATCATATTTCAATATTTAATATCGAATATTGAAGCAGGTCTTCAAATGAATGGAGAGCTAAATTATTCAATAAATGTTTCTAGGAAAATTTAAAATGTTTTAAAAATTATATCCCTACATTGCCCCATTCAAAACAATAAATTTCATAGGGATTACTACAAATTGTGACTGTAAACATTGTACTGTAAATGCTTTGTAGTTTTCTCCCAATTAAAAAAAAAAAGAATACTTCTTAATTTACATATCATGCCTTTACTCCATTTTAAGTGTACAAAAAAAAAAAAAAAGACTTAATCATGTAAAGAAAACAAATCTTCTAAACATTTTGGAAGAAAAGATGAAAAAAAAACTATGTGTTTTTGTAGGAATACCTTAAACACATCACAGAAAGCAAAAGTCATAAATAAAAAAAATGTAAATCTTTGTAAATCAACGTAAGGGATTTAGTTTAATTCTGATGATGTGTAAGCTTTAACAGTGCCTTGACTTATCCTTCTTCAAGGGCCACAGCAGGCATGAAATATTCTTCAATAATCAGATATTTATGTGAAATCTACACTGGCAAGATATTTTCACTTATTGAATTTCACAGTCAGAAATGGGCAAATTCAGTCCATTGTCTGTTGTTATAAATAAAGTATAGAACACACCACACTCATTCCTTTTCCTATTGCCTGTGGTTGTGTTAGTGCTACAATGATGGAGTTGAGTAAGCTGTCACAGAGGACTTATGGTCCCCCAAACCTAAAATATTTATTATATGATCCTTTACAGAAAATGTTTCCCAATCCCTCATTTATGTCACACTCTCCTTCTACACAAACCTTCCCTCTGTCACATTTGCTTCCATGTTGGGAGGCACTGTATTGGCCAGGAACATTCTTTTAGGTTTGGCTAGAGTAATGTTAAGAGGGGGATATAGTTGGGTGAGAGTTGGCATATATTAAGGTGATTTATAGTAACTTTTGCACATGGAAATAAAACATCATTGAAATTATAGAGCCAGAGCTACCTTGTGGAAAATTCTTCTCTATATCAGACACAAAATTTATAGAGGATTTGGGTTATATTAAAGTCTAGTCAAAATAGAAGTTCTCTCCTGTCAGAAATATTCTTTTTAATGCAGTATATATGATTATAAACTCACCATACTTTCTTCTCCTTGGGAATTGGATAAAAAATTTATTGAAATTCCTATGTTTGTAGAGCTCGAATTTATAACAGTAATCCAAACAGTGATTTTGTAAGAGAAGTCTCTGGTTTTATGCATCTCAATCTTCAGTAAGAAAATGTAAATTTTAACCAATGAAGCTATATAAAAGACTAAATTACCTTTTTATCCTCTCTATATAAAATGTTATAAAAAATTTGATATATGAATAAATCATCAAAGTTTATGATATTTATTATCTATTTGTAGTTGTAGTTGTGATTTTTTTCTCATTCAAAATTTTACTTTTATATATAAAATTATGTGTATAATTGTATTTTTTTTCTAAAGAGCACCCTGGAAATTGCATAAGTGTTGTGCTCCATTAATCCTCCATTTATCCTCCATTAATCTAGTCTTCTGTGTGTGAAAAAATATATTTATATAAGCTAAGTTAAAAGGCAAATGGTAAACTTTGAAAACAAATTTGCACATATATAACAGGTTTAGCACTAAGGTATCCAGACTAATTTATGAAAACAAAACAAAATCATTTTTAAAACCTTTCCAAATCAGTAAGATTTTAAAAAATCTATTTTATAATTTTTATCACCACAGGCAAAAACAAACTAAAAAATAAAACCTCATCAAAACGGGCTTAAACAATGAAAAGTTCAACATACATTAGCCTTCAATATAATTTTGTTAGGCTGTAGCTATTGTTCTTCTCATTTCCCACAATTTCCAACCCTTCAGTTTGCTTTCTTCATGGGTTAAAATGATTGCTAGGGGTACCTAAGGTTACATGACTCCTTATTCACCATCTCATCACACAAACGTTCTGAGCTTTGTACTGACTGACTGGGACACCTTTGAATCAATTATCTCTGTGCATGGGAAACTGACAGGTGGTCATCGGTTTAAATCTATTTTAATTGAACTAATTACTATAGCAAGGGGAAAGGGATGGCCCTGATTGCTAATCACCTTCAATAGAGTTAATTCTATCCAAACTGCTTTACTGGGTATTGTGTATACCATAAAAAAATTAGATAATTGACAAAAGGTATAAACAGATAATTCTCCAAAAGAACTACAGTCAGTAAGCTTCAACAAAAAGCTGGGATATGGACACATGGTGATTCATAATACTATTCTGTTCAGTTTTGAAAAGATTTGAAAATGTCCATAATGAAATATTATTTAAAAATTTCTATCATGATTATATAATAGTTTTGTCTACTTCTCCTTTATTTGTCAATTTTTGTTTTATGTAGTTTGAAGCTATAGTATTAAATAGACACAAATTTAGAACTGTGATTTCCTCATGGTGAATTGAACATTTTATTATTTTATTATGACTTACTTTTATCTATAATGATTTTTGCTTGAAGTCTATTTTATCAAACATTAATGTAATTTCTTTATTTTTTTTTTTTTTTTTTTTTTTGCTAGGATTTGCCTGGTATTTATTTTCCATCATTTGACTTTGAATTCTTCTGTGTCTATGCATTTTAATTCTCTTATAAACAACAAAAACTTATATTAATTTTGGCCAGTTTAACAATCTTTGTCTTTTACCTGTCAAATTTAGTCCATTTATATTTATTGTATAAACAGGAGAAAATCAGTCTTTTCTACCCACAAGCTGACATGATGATAAGAACTAGGCCTTGTGGTTTCTAGGAACTGGCCTGACACAGCCGGATTGTGCTGCTTTGTTGAACATGAACAGTTTCACAGAACATTAACATCAGTCAAGGTATCTCCATGAGCATGACAGAGAAAAACACAAACAAGAACTCTTCATAATTATATCTCTGCACAAACCTCAAACAGAAACATTGTCCAAACCAAAAAATTACCAAATAATCCCCTTGTCTAATCAACACTAATAACTGTTGCTTCTGTACTAATTAAGCATTTAGTTCTGCTTTGCTTCTCCTGCCTCTTAGATAAATTTATTAAGATATCTATTCATAGGACTTCCCATGTCCTAACAATATGCAATCTAGAGCAAACTAAATACTTAAATCTTTTCTCATATCACACTACATGGCTAACTGTTTTTTAAGTCCCTTCCAAAACCTCCTTTCTGAGATGTCTCACAGTGTGCAGTCTTCCTTGTGTCAAGGAACCAATAAACCCAACTTCTTTGACTATAGGTGTGCCCCTGGTGGTCTTTAACAGATGAGTATCAACACCATAATCACTGGTATGTTTGGATTTACTTCTACTAATCTTATTAAGAAGTTTCTATTTTTCCTGTGTTTTATATTTCTTTCTTTAGCTTTTTGGATTTCTTTCATTTTTGTCATTCAATTTTCCCTTCTATTCATGCTATATCAATTCTTTAATGTTAGCCTATATAAATGTTCATATTTAACATATAGGATTTTATTGTCCAGTCTTTTATTTAAGGTTCTTCCCCCCACAAAATAGGCATTACTATTATTATATAGTCCATATTTGTTGAGTTGTGTCTAAATATTTGTCATAATCTTTGCTCATCATTCATTTATTCAATACAGACCTTCCATCTGGGTTTGTCTGTTTCAAGTACATCCTTAAAGTTGTCTTTACAAAATGTCTATGGTAGTATATTTTCTTTTCTTTTTCTTTTTTTTTTAATATGTATTACTTCTGCTTATTCTTGAAAGATATTTTGCTTGGTATAAAATTCTGGCTTAACTTTCATTTCTCTCAATACATTAAAGATACCCCTTCAACTATTTTCCAGCTTACTTTCTTGCTAGTGAAAAGTCAGCCTTCAGACTAATTGCTATTTGTACGCTATTTGCAGATGAGTGGTCTTTTCTCTGGCTGTTCTTAGAATTTTTTGCTTTTCTTTGGTGTTCTGCAGTTTCACTTTGACATGGTAAAATATGAATTTCTTTTTAATTTACCTTGCTTGGCATATACAAGACTTCCTAGATCTAAGTGTTGGTGTCTTTTAAAAACTCTGGAAATTTTCAGCCATTTTGTCTTTGAATGGTTCCTCTCCATTTTGTTATCTTCCTGCAAACTGTGACTGAACATATTTTAGGTGTCCTGATGCTTTCTCCTCACTTCTCTCCCTCCCTTTATATTGTCACTCTATTGGTTGTGTTCTGGATAATTTCTTCAAATCTCTTTCCTAGGACATTTTGCATTCAGCTGTGTCACATCTGCTGTTTAAACTATCCACTAAGGGTTAAAATTAAATTACATTTTCTGTTAATAGCAGTTTTATTTTTTCATATCTACTTGTTCTCTAAATTTCAAGTTTCTTTATTATTTTTAAGATATTAAACATAGCTATTTGAATTTTGTGCCTAAATCTGACATCTGAAGTATTTGTGATTCTGCATCTGCTGTCCCTTATTTCTGACAGTTCCTACTCCTGGTGCCTTTTGTTCTGACCTGTTTTATGATTTTGGGGGTATAAAACACTCTTTTACTTAAAACTTTATCTGTGGGATTCTTTGAAGCCTGAATTAACCTTGAATTCCTTCAGAGAGGCTTTGCTTTTGCTTCTACCAAATGTATAGTTACTACCAACCTGAGACCACTTTAAACTAAATTCTGCATTTTAAGTTTTTCAAACCACAATAGTAACATAAATTTGGACTGCAATACTGCATGGGGCCCAGAATATAAATATGAATTCTCGGGGCAAATATTTTCTCTCCATATATCCAGCACCAGAGTCCAAAGAGGCAATTTACCTTGCTGTCGCCTTCTGCATGGGTTTATTTTTCTTTTATGTTTAAATTGATGGTAGAGCTCTTTGCTTTCCCAGCTTTATTCATAGATTTTCTATTGAATTCTCTACCAACGAAGTCATCAAAAGAAGCTTTAAGATCTCTGGGGTTGTGATAGAAGCATTCATATCAAAAGCCCACGTCAGCACTGGTTTACCTCCCAGGGTTCTATGGATTTCTAATTTTGTGCCAACTCAACAGTATATATTATAAACTTAATTTGTCCAGAAGTTTAGTTCCTTTAAGTAAGCAGTATTTTTCAAAATACATAATCTGTCATACTGCTAGATTCAGAAACCCAACTTAATGTCTCTAAATTTAAGCTTCTTCATTAAATGTCCTTAAAGAACTGAACTACACGATGTCTGTAAAAGACTGCCTGCTGCACAGTGTTAAGCTATGGGGAGTACTCTGGGAGGGGAACAGGGAAGGTCTTACTGATGGCTACAGGACGGCACCTCTCAAACTGCGTTCTTTGAACTTTAATCCCTTGCACAAAGTTGATTAGTATTCTGCCAAAAGAAAGTGTTCGATTGACAAAAAAAAATGAGGATGTGCTTTTCCCCTCTTGGAGAAACATATGCATATCGACATAGGGAGTACTTTGAGAAGTCTTATAATAACACTTGATGAAACTTTTTAAACCAAGTATTTTAACTAAATGTTTAACCATACCTTATCAAAGAATCTATTTTTCTTGAAGAGCATTGCTGTCCATAGAACTTAGTTTGGAAAATACTGATGTCTCAGGCAATATAATTAATCCATCTCCTCTTTAAAAGAACAAAATACAGTTTTTCCAGATAAAGAGGTATTTTGTGTGTTGGAAAATAAACATCGCAGGAGACGAAGTGCTGGCATATGTGGGAAACTTTTGTGGTGCAAGGGAGACGTTACTATTGCATACTATCAACAGTTTAATGCTAATTATAAATACACACACACATGCACACACTGCCATGATGACTTAAGAAATTGCTCGAAAAATTAAGAAATAACTCTAGAGGGGAAAAAAATCCAAAAATATGCAACTAAAAAACTGTCTAAGAGATTTGGACTGATGAACCTCTTTTGCATGACCAAGTATTTCTCCTCTGTATGATTAAGAGCTTGGACTATGGATCTAGATCACCTGGGTTTAGGTTCTGGCTGCTTCTCTCACTCGGTCCTCTGTCTACCTGCCTCATTTCCACATCTATAAAATGGCCAAACACCTCCCTGCTGCAAATACCTCCCTGCCCCATCTGCTTCTCAGAGTTGCTGTGATGATTGTATGGGATGTATGATAATCACATGCCTGACTGCAGGGCTACTAGAGTCCTCAACTTAGATTAATCCACGCAAAGCAATTTTGTCAGGAAATGCCTGTGTCTTGTTAGATAAAAGCATGAATTGGGAGAGGAGAGAAGGAATATAGTTAACAGGTATCAACATCTCCTTTTGGGTCATTACTTCTAGGGAGCAGAAGTCAATCTTGAGCTTTTTTGAGTGTACACTGCAAAGGAATCACTGAGAGGTGAGGAATTAAGGGGAAGTTGCCGAAAATTAGGAGTCAACAAAACCCAACATGAGAAAATGCACAGGGTCTGAGGCAGCTCCCAAGAGTAGAAAGATCATTACTGCTCATACTCACAGCACTAAAAGGCCCTTCAGAGTCAACTGGCAGAAATCATGTAAGTGGAAGGACAGACACAATAGCCATTATACTCAGTGTCTTTAAGCAAGTGTTGGGTTAGAGATTGTGAATATTTGTGGTGGCCAATGTAGAATAAAGGCCAGGGCAGCCCCAAATAAGATCCTGTTTTCTTCTAGAGTACCTGGGAGTCAAGAAAGTCCCAATCAAGGAAATTGGATGGTAAATTTCCAGAAAATTTTGCTTTTGAAAATTACTGTGGCTTTTTATATCCTCATTAGTTATCATGGAGCATAATTCATAACCTCTGCAGCATCTGTAAACAGATTTTGATCAATTCTAACAACAGACTGAAGGAAATTTTCTCAACAGCAACAAGAGGAGCCAGGAGACGATGTCATTATACCTTCAACAGTTTACCAACCTTGTTTAAAACTGCTTTCTTTCCACCCACACCTTTTCCTTTTCTTTTTAGTTTTCTCCATAGCACATGTGACCTTCTAACAGTCTGTACAATTAATAACCTGTTTATTGCATGTCTTCATCTGCTAGAAAGTAAGCTGCAGAAGGGCAGAGATTTTTGTCCATTTTATCCATTAATTTACTCCCAATGCCTGGAAGATTGGCTGACATATAGCAGGTGCTCAGTAAATACTGGATGGGTAAATAAACTATTTCACAACAGAACTCCACAGTGTGTGAGACAAGGGCAGCATTTGGCATTGTTTTACAGATAAATAAAACTGGTTTTAGGCACATGAGGCAGGATTTATGTCGATTTATGTGAATATGATAAAATTCCTCAAGGGTATAAAAACTCAGATAAACAAAACAAAACAAAAACAAAAACACCTTCCCATTTCTCTTCTTCCCACTGCTAACACAGTCGATTTTCTGTAGTTCAGATTTCACGCAAAAGTGTGAAAGAAGGGGGGAAAAAACCCAGCCAAAACAGGCCATTATAAACAACCAAACAAACCTTTATTTTCATCTTTATGTGTCAAGCTAAATTGGACTCTGTGTATTATTTTAATTAAAAATAATCCTCTTGAGTACAAATGAGAAAGAAAAAATGTAATCATTGGCCAACCTGTAAATTACTTTAAATAGTGATTCTGGAACCTTAATGCTGATGGCATATTCTGCCTGTTAATAGTCCCTTATTTCAGAGAAAATTACTCTTTGCCATTTGCTTAATTTGCCACACAGTTACACGTTGACTTATTTAGAGCGAATGCTCTTGAGCAGAATATGAACTTTGAACTTATTCCAATTACATTACTAATATTCCTTCTGTGGCAAGTTTGTCCTTGAGAAAATACAGCTATTTTCCTCTAATTTTTTTAGCTATAAGATACACGCTACACACTTACATGCACATATCAATTTGGATAAAATATGTCTTCTGTCCAATTTTGTATTCATAGGAATTTAAATACTGTGTGATTTCAGTTTACTATTGTTCTCAAACATCTGCTAAAAGCAGCTATTTACAAAAAAAATTATTGGCATTCTGTTAGTTGGTCCTACTTTCATGGGAAATTTTAAATCCACAGTTTTGAATCATGGGGCCCCTAAAACTCAAAGATTCAAGTGGCTTTATATTATATGCTTCGTTGAGCCCTGGAAGAAGAAGAGGAGTAAGAGGAGGCAATAATTGTTCATTTAAAAAAAAGCAAAATTGAGGTTTTTAGAACTTCAACAGTTTAAAAATAAGGTGACTACAAAATAACTTCCTAATACCTGGCATAGCAGCTTAGCAAAATTGAACAGTTTTAAAGGTTTCCCACACTCTGAGATTACTGTGCCCAAAATATCTTTATAAAACAATATTGATGCTATGGAACAGCCAAACTCATACTTTCTACTTACTATTTGGCTGCAAGGTGATCGTTAATTAATCAATAGACAAGAGGGATCTTAGAGAAGAGAAAACAGCCTTCAACGAAAAGACAGAGGTGGGAAGGGCACAATATGTGTATTATGGCTTTATGTATACACATTCTCCCTGAGGTTAAATTTTTCAGCTTGTGTCCATTGCTTTTGATTACTGTCTTTATTCAAAGTCAAATGTCCTGTAATTATAACCCCACAAATTCTGTGTGTATTAAATTCAATCAAGAAGGAGGAAGAAGTGGAGGAGGTCCCCTCCTGTAGATGTAGACTGAAGAACTCAATATTTTTCTCAAATATTACTTAAAGAAATGATTTCCAATTTACAGCTAACAAAATTAGCCACACTTTAAATGAGAAATCTGTACAAATACACTAGACTGAGAAATCACCAAATTCTGAGAGCTTAAATTTGACAAATCTGTTTGCAACAGAGACATGATAATAAAATCAATTTACACTGAATAAAACAGATGAGAGTGATAGAGAGAGCTGGAGGTATTAATTGAGAAGTTGTTATTGTGCAATTTACTCCTCTAGGAATTAAAAAGTTTACTAGATTTAATCATTTTTGAAATCCGGGTTATGTTTGTTTTGCATTAATATAATGCATGTTGTGTTGTTTTGATAATAGTGAAAGTGTTGCAATTGAGATGACCCGTTTAACATCTTGCCTGGTTCTCCCTGTGGCTAATGCAGCATGTGTGTAAGCAGATATTCAGGGGGAAAACAAACTGAAATCTTCATAGGAAGAGCCCAAAACTTGACTTTTATTTTCTGTCTTTTTACCTCTTCACCATTGATTTTGTCTTCACTCCTCTCTCATGAGCATCCTTGGCCAACAACTATACCCTCTGTAATTTTAGTATCAATCATCCACTCTCTGACCACTACCTCCTGTCTTTCCAGCTTACTTCCTTTGATAACTCAACTCACAATGACTTCTAAGGCTCTACCTAGTAGTTCTGAACCATCCCTACCTCACAAACACCATCTCCATCTGCAGGGTTCCCTCTCACTTCATCCTGTTCCAACTCTGAAATCTTTCTCATGTTACCCAAACACCCAGGCTCCCTCCATGAGATGTTTAGACTTGGACTTTTTCTTCCTGGATTACCCTTACTCCAGATATCCTCATGACTCATAAGATAGTGATTTATTACTCCCAAATTTAGCAGCTTAAAACAATGGAAATTTATCATCTCACACAATCTCTGAAGGTCAAGAAGCTGGGAGTAGTGAAAGATTGGGGCAGTGTGGCTCCACTGCAGGGTGCATCGTGAGGTTGCGGTCAAGCTACTCACCAGAACTGCAGCCTTGATGGACTTGCCCTGAGCTGAGCCATCTGCTTCCAGATGTTGTTGGCCAGAGGTGTCAAGACTGCCCACATGGGCCACTGGGTAGGACACGCTACTTTCTATGAATCACTGAGCCCCGTCTACACTGGCAGGGAATTGAGATCCACCTCTTTAAGGAAGGAATTTATCAGCATATTTTAAAAGCCATCTGAGCTCATCGCTCACAAACTTCAGATCTGATTATTCTAATAGTTTTGAATATCAAAGGCTAAATGTGTGTATGTGTATATATGTACGTGTTTGTGTGTATATTGAACATATGCATGTCTAAAATTCCAGTATCTACTTCACGTTTGGTTAATTTGGTCTACAGGGGATACATATATAGGGCATGGCTAGAGACAGAAGGAGCTGAACATAGTAGTACAAACAAAATGTTTCCATTTTGAAGCTTGTGTCTTAAATATTATCTCATGACAAAAAGAATTGCAAACATTTCAAGTGAATAAAATTTCACGTTTTTGCTCAACCTAGGAAAGAACACAAATGTCCGTGATAAGTTCAGAATTGCTTTATACTATTGGAACGTTCTAAGGCCCAAAGGCTGAAATGGACCTGAACACATTTTAAGGACCCATCATATCTCACATTGAAAGTCTCTGCCCATAGGGTAGCCCTGTTTTATCCGGTATAACCTTCCACTACTTGGAAAATGATGAGATGATCTGCTACTACAAGTTCCCATTTTAGATACAGGGAAATTGGGGTTGTGTGGGTTTCTCAGCTTGAAATAGCAAGATAAACCAGAGCTTGGCCACCATACTCCATTGCTCTTTTCTTATAAACTTTTCACGTACAATTCTGCACTAGAAATTGCAGCAAATTGAATAGTTTGAAACATTTCCATATGAATGTGTCTTCTTCCACTCCTCATATGCTCAAAGTAAGTGCTTCAAAATCCACAAAGCTTCAGAAATCACAAGCTTCAGAACAAGCTGTTATCACTTTGATAGCAGCTGGAGACTCAGTGTATGTCGGCCCTCTCAGAGGAGAAGCGCCTGTCAAGACAGCCTGCAGAATACAGAGGCCGTAGGAGCTCACTGCAGAAATAGAGGAGGAGTTCCCAGGATGCTGTCAAAGGAGAACTCACTTTCAAGAAATGCAAGTGAAAATCAGGAATGGAATCACAGATAGAATATAGCACATTGGAGCTGAAAGAGGCTTAGAGTCTTTGTTGTCCAGTCTCTTCATTTCACAGATAAAGAATGTAGGCCCCTGAGTAAAAATAACTTGCCCAAATTAAGAGACAGATTTGGCTGTTGAATACAGTCCTCAATGTCTATCTTTTCTATTTGTCACAATACAAAGTCATCACCAGGATGTGGGGAAGAAATAAAACTGTCTTTGTTTACAGATGACATGATTGTCTATGTAGAAAATCCAAAAGAATCCACAAAAATACACCTCAAATAAGTGATCATAGAAGGTTGCAGAATACAAGGTTAATATACAAAAGTCAATTGTTTTCTTGCGTACCAGTAACAAACAAGTGGTATTTGAAATTAATGGTGACCCCCCGCCCCCAGGTTCTCAGGCACTTGGTCTTGGACTGAGAATTATGTCATCTGATTTCCTGGTTCTGAGGCTTTTGGACTTGAGCTGAGCCATGCTACTGGTATCGCAGGGTCTCCAGCATGCAGATGGCCGGTTGTGGGACTGCTCAGCCTCCACATTTGTGTAAACCAATTCCCCTAATAAATCCCCTCTCATCTATCTGCCTATATCTATTTATCTATCTATCTATCTATCTACCTATCTATCTCACATAGGTAGATGGATAGGTAGATAGATAGATAGATAAATAGATAGATAGATACTACTTTTTAAGATTTTCTAAACTACAAGAAGTCTGAAACTAAGTAATCCAGGACTGTGTAGAAGCAATTGAGCATCATGAGAAACTTCTTTCTTTTCGCTTGGCAGCTGTCCTTAGCTTTCCCTTGTTGTTACATTGTTGTGATATGGCTAATCCACTTCCACATGATGTCCATCTTTCCTAGTAAAAGGAAGAGAAAGGAAGGAAGAAAATGAGATTAAGGATGAAGATAAGAAAGGAAAAAGGAAAGGAAGGAAAGGAGGGAAGGAAGGAGAGAGGACAAAGAGGTTATGCTGGCGAAGTCCACCTACATCCTACTAGTCATGACTGTGTCACATGAGCACTTCTGGTTTCAAGGAATACTAATTCTTTGAATGTATTTTTTTTCTTTGTTTTTAAGCTGACACTTTGCCATCCTAAATAGGAATAAAATTCTGTTGATCGGGAACAAGAAGAGAATCGTGAGCTTTAGTTGTTTCTGCCATAGGGACAAGGTACGCCAAATTCTCACAACAAAAGATCTGGTTCTTATTTAAAGAGGGAAAAGGGAAGTGTGTGTGTGTGTGTGTGTGTGTGTGTGTGTGCGCAGTGGAGGGCGTTGTGTCTCTTTTTTTTATTTTTGGAAAAAGATAAATCATCCAGGCAATTATGTGCCTTTGTGAATCATTCTAATTTAAGCTTCAGTATTCGGTTGAGTGGCAGGACAATCTATGTTTCTCTTGATTCCCTTCCTCAATAAAACATCTGGCTACATACTAGAATTTTCATTAAAGGATCACAGGGAGCTTCAACAGAATTCATCTCTAAGTCTTTCTCTGGCAAGTCCTTGTATAAAACGATCTTCCCTTTAATATGAATCTGATCATCTTTTTCTGGCATGAGAATTACATTCAACCGGTATAATGGAAGTTTGTTTTTGAACAGAGGGACCTTTTGTCAACAAGATGAGAGAAAATGTTGGGGAGGATGGATGTTCTATTGTTATAGGATGATATATTATTATTTTCAAAGCTCTGAGGAGAGAGACTCAACCTTGTCAGCCTTGATTTATGTTTGTTCATTCTGTGATTCAATAGGAAGGTCAGGTGAGCTTCCCTGAAATGTTTTGTTATATATTTTTCTACGGAGTCGAGTGAATTGCGTCCTGCACACCTTGCTTCACTTTCCCCAGTTGCCACTGTGAAGAACTGAGCTTTTATGGAGAAGATGCTGCATACCATTATGACCACAAAGCCACACCGATGGCCCCAAACTCAAAATGACTTTGAGTAAGCCTAGGGGTCCTTGAGATCAGAATACTAATAGAAAGATTAGAATATATATATATGGAAAAGTTTCAAAACTCAATTATTGGGCAGCTGAATTTTAAGCAGAATCTCAAAATATTTCACTATTTATAAAGATTTATCTAAAAAATGTGTAATTCACAAAATGTCCATTTAAAAGCAAGTATAGAGGCATATCCTACTTGAGAATATAAACATAAGACCTGGGCTGGGTGCAGTGGTTCACAGCTGTAATCCCAGCACTTTGGGAAGCCCAGACAAGAAAATCACTTGAGGCCAGAAGTTCAAGACCAGCCTTGGCAATACAGAGAGACCCATCTCTTCAAAAAATAAGAAAAATTAGCAAGGCATGGTGGTGCATGCATGTAGTTCTAGCTACCTGGGAGGGTGAGGCAGGAGGATTGCTTGAGCCCAGGAGTTTGAGGTTGTAGTGAGGTAGATTTGTGCCATTGCACGATCTGCTCTGCCTGGGCAACAGAGCAAGACTCTGTCTCAAAAGAAAAGAAAAAAATAAGACCTTAAATATACCTGGATCACTTCAGTGTAAAGTTGTGGTTTGTTATTTTCTTTTGATTTGTTTAATGATTTATGGTTATATGTCAACTTTAATTTTTATGTCATTAAATTTATCAATTTCATCCTCAATGGTGCTTAGGTTGTATGTCCTGATAATGTCCTCTGAACATTATCAAGCAAATGACCCACATTTATGAAACTAATTTTTATTTAAAGAATGAGCTACATATCTAGCTTTATTTTTTGTTATTGCTGTTATCCCAACACAATTTTTTAAAATAATTGCATCTTATTTTTCTATTATTTTGAAATATGATTGTTGTCATATATCTCTTCCCACATGCATTGAAGACTATTTATGCACTTTTTTCATCATTAAATATCTGTTCACTTCTGCTTCATAATTTTTATGTCATATTTATATTAAAGGTGAGGCATGTTTTTGTTATATTGATTTCTAAGTAGTGTATTTTTCAGATATACTATTTCAAACTTTTTAAGGAATTCACCAGTAAAGCAGTCTAGGCCTGGTGTTGTCTATGTGGGAGATGGTAGTGTTTTTCATAGACTTCAGATATTTTAGATATTCTTTGTTCCTTTGTAATATTTGGTAAGTTTTCATTTCACAGGAATTTTTCCAATGTATCTAAATTTCAAGTTCATCTTCCTGGTATTCATAACACTTCTTATAATTGTGGCATAATGTCTCTGATTTGGGAATTCTTGATCACTATCTCTTTTTATACTGCATTTGTACCATTGTCATTTTCCTCTCCTTCTGGGATTCCACTTACATCAATGTTGTATGTATGTTCCATATGTCTTTTGGGTTCATGCTATATTTTCCATATTTTTTCTCTTTATATTTCAGTCTAGTTATTTTATATTGACCTATGTTAAATTTCACTCTTATTTTCTAATTTACATTTTTAAAATTGCAGCTATTACATGTTACTTTTAGAATAGATTCCAATTCTTTTATGAAAGTATCATTGTGTAAACCATTTTCCTGAAAATGTATATGACAATTATTTTTAAATAATTTAAAAACTACAATATAAGAATCATTTGTGGCCTTGTTTGTATTATTTATTTTTTTCAGTTGTGGCTTATGGCTTATTATTTACGTATTATAAATAGGTAATGTTATTTATATTTGTTTCAATATGTTAGTGTTTGCTCTAGATTTTATAAAAATGTATGTTTAATACATCACTGTCTACCTTCAAGTAATAATATGCCACTTCATACGCAATGTAAAAAACTTACAAGAATATATTTTCATTCCTTCCTCTCTTTTGTACTACCATCAAACATTTTATATCTATATATGTTCAAAATCCTATGTTATTAATATTTTTGTTTTAATCAACTAATTATCTTTTTATAAAATTTTAAAATGCAAGCAAAAATTGCATTTTACATTTTTCCTCATAATTACCACTTTTGATTCTCTTCATTAATTTGAGTATACCAGTGGTTCTCGGTGGCAAGGGCTTGGGGATTTTGACTCCCAAGCTAATTGGCAGTATCTGTAGTTATTTTTGGTAGTCACAGCTGGGCTGGGGGGCGGGAGGGATTTCTACTGGCCAGAAATGGTGATAATACTCTCCAATGAATATGATAGCTTCCTCCACAAAGAATTATTTGGTTCTCTGTACTCTCTATGCTCTGACATTTCTGTCAATAGTCCTAAATTTGAAAAATTCTTGTATAAATCCAAGTTTCCTCACTGAATATGTAAGGTCTGTAGTCTAGGTTAGCTGCTATGGGATAATCTCAGCTCCTACTTGTCTGTAAAAGTCTTAATCTTACCTCCATTTTTGAAGTATATTTGCAATAGGTGCAGAGTTCTAGATTGAGAATATTTTATTTCAGCACTTTAAAGAAATCATCCTGTTGTTTTTTTGGTTTGCATAATTTCTATCAAGTCTCCAATCATTATTCCACTATCAGTAATGTTTACTTTGTCTCTGGTTGATTTAAATTTTTTTTCCCTATCTCTTAGTTTCAGCAATTTGAATATGGTATGTCTTGATGGGATTTTCTTTGTGTTTATCCTTCTGAGAATACATTGGGATTTTGGGGTCTGGATAAATATCAAATTTTAAAAAATGTTAGCCATTATTTTCTCTATTTTTTTTTCTGCTCCCTGCACTTTTAGGACTCCAACTACGTAAGTTTTAAATGACTTTCTATGTTCCTGAGGTTCACTGAGGCTCTGTTTATTTATTTCTCTTCTCTGTACTTCATATTGGATAACTATTGCCATGTCTTCAAGTTTACTGACATTTTCCCCTGAAGTTTCTAATCTCCTTTAATCCCATTCAGTGCATTTAAAAAAATCCTTATATTGAGTTTTTTTTTCTCTAGGAGTCCCATTGGAACTTTTAAAATGTTATATTTCTCTTCTCATTATATTTACATTTTATGTTAAATCCTTAAGCATATTTACAATAACTGTCCTAAAGTTCTTGTCTGCTCTTGCAGCCATGAGGCTGCCTCTGAGACCTCCTAACTACATGGAGAATAATTGACCAAGGGCTCGAGATGTGGCACATTGACACCTATCACTGTATTTGCCTGAAAATCATGTCTCTCATGGGCTCTTTCTGTCAACGACTCAGTATGGTGGAGCTACCAAGGTAGGTCCACTTCAGGGAGACAAAGGGCTCCTTTGTTGGATGGCTTTGATTCAAAGACAGAACAATGACCTTGTGAAATCTTCCTTTGACTTCATGGCAATCTAAGATTTTTCCACCCAATCTTCTCTCCCTCTTCACTTGAGTCATAGTTGAATTCTTATCTGGTGGCTTTACCAGCCTTTACCAGTGATGCCCAGATCACTCCCTATTCCCTTTCACCAGCATAAACCCCAATAAAATCTTTTCAACTGTAATTCCATGGTGGCATCTGTTTCTTGGAGAACCCAAGATGTGCTAATTTTATCTTCTCTTTCATTTCTATTTCTGTTGACTGATTTTTATCTTAATCATGTATCAAACTTATCTGTTACTTCACATTTCTATTAATTTTTTTAATTCAAGGATAGACATTTTGAATTTTGCATTTTGAGCGCTGGATTTTGTTATATTCTTAAAGAGTACTGGACTTCAATCAGTTAACAATGAAATTACTTAAGAACCCTCTTGGTCCTTTAAGTCTTGTTTTTAATTATTTTAGGGCAGTTTTAAGATAACGTTTCCTCCTAGTTAGTTTGGTTTTATCATTGTGTCTCACCCTTCTCAAGTCATTGCTGAACGTCCCACATACCCAACATGGTTTCTTTACTCGGGCTGGCTCGGAAGATTCTCAGGTTTGCATGAGCCTTGGAAATTGTTTCCAAAGCAATCTTCTTTCTCTAATGTTGTTTGCTGGCATTATGGAGTTTCCTTCTACGAAAATAGAGATTGGCATTCAACAAAAGACTCAAGTGGCCTCTTTTACAGATTTCTGATGCTGTTTCTCTGCTTAGCTTTCTCTTCTCCCGCACTCTGAACTGTAAATTCCAGCCCCTTCTGCCTCCTTGAACTCAGTATATGTTTTGTCTATTCAGTAAGACCCCTGAGCTCTGTTTGAGTTCCCCTGTCTTTACTACAGACCAGAGACTGCCATCAGGCAGAAAGCAGGGCAATTAAAAGCCTTATTTTATTCATTCATTTTTTTTTTTTGCTTTTTCTAAAATTCAGAATATTACAGGGGTACAAACACTTTGGTTACATAAATTGCCTTTGCACTGTCTGAGTTAGAGTTGCAAGCAAGCCCATCCCCCAGACAGTGGGGACTACACTGGTCAGGTGTGAATTTACCCATCCCTCCTTCCCGCTCTCACCTGCCTGACACCCAGTGAATGTTACTTCATATGTACACATAAGTTTTGATTGATTAATACCATTTAATGGTGAGTATATGTGGTGCTTGTTTTTCCATTCTTGTGATAATTCATTTAGAAGAATTGTCTCCAGTTCCATCCAGGTTAATACAACAGGCATTAGTTCACCATTTCTTTATGGCTAAGAAGTATTCCATGGTATACATACATCACATTTTATCAATCCACTCATAGATTGATGGGCACTTGGGTTGTTTCCTCAGCCTGTGTTGCTGTTATCTAGTCTCTAAAAAGTTGTCATTGTTTTCAATTTCAAGTTGTTTAAGCCAAGAAAGACTCCCCTTCCACAATTACCCCTTCATATGTAGAAACAGAAATCTGGTGTCTATATTTTTATCTTGGTTTTCAGACATTTAGTCTTGTTTCCTATCTTGCTTGTTAAGTTTTTATCCAATACCAGTTATTGTGTGTAAAAATATTGTGGAGGTTCTGTATGATGTTTTCTTCCTCCCGAGAGAATTTGCTTGATTTCTGTCCAATAAAGTAGAAGCAGATTACTACCTATATTTCCACTAATACATTGCTGTAAAATCAATTATATCATATCTATAAAATAGAATAGTATATAACTAACCTAATATAGTGTAGATCTGTATGTGCTGATCTGTAGAGATATCTATGCTATAGCATGTCAATTTGGTAGTCCTGCCATAACAATCTACCACAGACTGGGTGGCTTAAAGAAGGAAAATTTATTTTTTTAGAATTCTGGAGGCTAGAAGTCTAAGGTAAAGGAGTTGGAAGCATTGATTTCTTCTGAGGGCACCTCTCTTTGGCTTGTTATGCCTTCCCTCTGTGCACGTCTGTATTTTAATCTCCTCTTCATAATGAAATCAGTCGTATTGGAGTAGGTCTCACCCATATGACCTCATTTTACCTTGATTATCTCATTAAAGGCCCAATCTCTAAATACAGTCACATCGGAGGTACTGGGAGTTAGCACTTCAGTGTGAGAATTTGGAGCGGAGGGTGGGGGACACAATTAAGCTGACAATATATATTATAATGTAAATAAGGCAATGAACAGTATGTGTAATAAGATTTTACTTGATTTTGAGTCATTCACATATATATTTGTATACATTTTGAGTAAGATGTCAAAGAAAGTATTAATGGCGGTTTTCTCTGAGAAACTGTACTGAGTGTTCAGAGACAGAAGGGAAAATAAGAACATAAATGCACTTTTTAAATTTTTCTTTACTGTTTGAATCTTTTGCCATACTTTTGCATTATTTTTATATTAGTAATAAAGAGGGATATAACTGCACCAACTCTCTAATTTCAATGATGAGTACATCATGGCTCAAATTCGCTTGGATTCACTCAATTATTTCTTGACAAAGTCAGTAGTGTGATACAAGCTTTATGACTGTCATTCCAGTTATCTTTTATGCCTGCCAAATAGCCATCCTACCCCCACATAGTGATCGGATGCATAGATCTAACTTCCCATTGCATTACTCGCATAGGTCATTCGAACCACATGATAATCTCTCAGTGTAAGCATGGTATTGCAAGCACTTAGTGAAGCTATTATGTTTAGATTTTCATCTTCCATCACCCTGTTTATTTAATTTCCAAGTGTAAATTTAATATGGCTTTATCTTAACATAGACAGCCTTACTATGTAATAGGTCATTGTAGCCTGAATTTTCAGCTTTTGTTTTAAATATCCCATGGCCGTTTCTCTCTGCTGTGGATGCTCTGGCAACTCCAGGCCTCCTTGAGCTTTGGCTATGTCTGTAAAACCTTATGTTCACTCAACTTCCAACTTAACAGCAGGTCTGATTCTCAACTTATTTCCTTTATTGCCTGGTACTATTATAATAGTCATCCCTAATTGTCTTCAAAGATCATCCCTGGATTGGCATACTGTGATGGACTAAACTCAGCTCTGTGTCACCTTGTGAATCCCAGAAACACACACAAGGCTTCCAGACCCCTCCCGTGGCGTTCTCTCCCTTGAACAGAGTTGAGAAAATGCAATTGTGAGTACTATCTTCATGTGAGGGACTCTGTAATTCACTGTGAACAGTCAAATGTCACTTCATTACAGGGCTCTCCACTTTAAACACAGGAGTCCTTTGGCTGGAATTAGAAAGGACCTGATATGGCAGAAGCAGCAGTAGGACTTCAAAGAACTCTACTTTTAGGTGGCTCGGACAATTTGTTCCGAAACTGCACATGGTTTTGAATTTATTCCCTTTTAAGTGACTCTCTCATCTAGTTCTGTGAAGATGGAAGACTCAATTAAGGAACCACTGTGTGGCAGTCACAACTGGGTCCTTTATCTTGCTCAGTATGGAGGGGAAAAAAAGACTCTTTGGAACAAAATGTGCCATAGCGGTTTCACTTGACCTTTCTTTACCGACTAGGCTCATTCAAAGTTGTTTTTTTTTAAGGGAAGAAACATAAAAGGCATCAAATGGCTTAGTTGCTTCCTTTAAGCACCATGGCTGTAGAGAGACTAGGTCCCATCGCCTTGGGTTTTCAGAACCCTGTTCATCCTGTCTGTGGTTCCCTTAGGAGGCTGCTGAAGCTTCCCCTCTCCTTGACCACATTGCCCCATCCTCTCTCCCCCAAATTCATTCATCTTACCTGCTTTTACTGCAGAGTTCAAAATCAAGAGTTCAGATTGACCCAGGTGCTGTCAAGAAAGAGGAGAGCGAGGAGAAACGTGTCACGGTCGATTTCGGGAATGCATGAGGCTTAGTTGACAGCATAAAGCGAATGAGAATCAGCCCTGAGAAAGTCTGTATTTGCTAAACAGGTAAAATGAATCTTCAATTTTGTAGAGATTGGCACAGGGGCTCTTTAGCTAATAAGCTTTCTTATTGTATTTTAATCGCTCCCATTGACGGGAGCAGAACGAGCTCAACTCTCTACAAACTGGTCTTGTAGAGAGAATTATGTTCTCTGTTAATTAAAATCTACGAAAGGACCTCTAAAGTGGGGTAAGAGAGTGCTAGCTGCAAAAGATCATAATTTCGGGTGCTGAAAGAAAATATCAACACTTCTATTTCTATATTTATTTTACCTAAAAACAAAAGAGAAATTAATCTCAAGAATGTTTATGAGTTGATATCCACCCCCTCCTGTCATGTCTCAGGGAGGGCCAGGTGTCCTGAGGGATCAGGGGGAGAGTATGATGGGCTTGAAAGTGGCAATCTCACTTGCCCCTTGGTTTATTTTTATTTATTTATTTATGTTCTTTACTGCATAATCCTAAATCTTTTGCATTCCCATTTGTTTTTATCTGTTGTAGTTATCACAGTGTATACACAGGTGGGTCAGTTGATTTATTTATTGCATGATTTAGATTTAATTAAACAAATTGTCACAAGCTGCTTAGTAAAATTTCTGAAAATAATACACAGAAAACATAAAGCAAAAATGCAACACAACAAAATGTCAACAAAATAGACATTAGCATTTTTACCCTTAGAATGAGTTTTTCATCATTCATATTAAAAATTGAAGATTAAGATGATTTAATAAGACCTACCATATTCAATCAGATTTCTCCCTGTTTAAAATACAGCATAGATAATGTGTTCATGAGAACACTATGGGTTTTGTGCTGTAAGTTAAAATTAGACAAAATTATTTTTAAATACTTTTATTCTATTTTTACTTCATCTTCTTAAATGTTACACTTGTGGTGGGTTTTCTGATGTGTATCATAATAGTACAGTAGTAAATGTATATAATTTCCAACAAAATAATCACACAATCATTAGATGTGTGTTTCAAATATTTTATTGATGGAGTGTATTATCAAAAGAGTTTGGACATCACTGATGAGATTTCCACTTTTCTCTAACCAGAGGAAGAAAAACATGGTGCTTTGAGCAAGGAAAGTCCTTGTTAATCATCACTGGAGGAAACCACAGGACTTCTTCATAAACAAACTGAAGCCATGTGTTGTGTGTCATGCACAGTTGTATAAACAAAAGAGGAGACGTGAGCTCCAGGTGAGGCAAAGGCCTTTCCAAAGTTGTTTTTAGGTGATTCTTGGCAACTCACATTCCTAAAACACTCACATGTGTCATTCGGGTCAATAAGGGCTATGTTGAATTACAAATTCCTTAGGTAAAGCCTAAAAATTATGTTATACCCTTAACCCATATCACTTTCCCCAGTCTAGACCCAGCAACAAGTCAGCAGAAAATTCCACAGGCATCACACCCATTTGCTAATGCATAAGACCAAAGGCCCATGCAAGGAGGGAGACTGACACTCACAGCTTTCTGCTTTCAGAGATAAGGAAACTTTCCCAAGAAGAAGATGATGCTTGGCTTTATGCTCCATTGTTCATCCCATAGCTCATGGCTAACTTTGTGGTGATGTCAATTTCCAGTAATAGACATTGAGGAGGGCCAGGTCTTCTGAAAAAGGCTAGCAAACTCCAAAACCAGCAAGCAAGTCTCATTAGCAAATAATTCCTGTGGATATCCCAAGACAAAATGGCAGAAGATGGGGACATCGTTCTTTCTGTGCTGCTGCCCCCAGCTTTGGGTTAGTGCATTATTGCCTTTTCCTGAGGTTTCCGTAACTTCAGGCTTACGTAATCCTGCTCCTGACCAGCCTTAGTTTTGCTCCACGTCTCTATTATAAAATACTCAAAGACTTTAAGTTCTGATAGCTGCTCGTATGTTCCTGAATAAAATCTACTACACTGCAGGATTTTGGTTTTATAGCATCTGCCTGGATTACACTTACTTAGGTGGAATGCAATGAAGCATGACTATAAAAAAAGAGAAATAAAACCTAGCGTGCCTTTTTTTAATGCATTACAGTTTCACTGTTCACATTCCACTAAGAAACAGAAAGTGCACATATGTGTGCTGAGAAGACAGAGTATTTCTGTAAGCAAACGTGCTTTCACAAGAACTAGTTTAAGCATCTTTTGATCCCCACAATTGGCATGGACATTTTTCTGGGTCAGAAGCAACATACAGCATTGGTATATCTACATTTTGTCTAGAAAATATGGGATCAAGAAATCCATGAACAATCTATTTGCAAAACGGGATGCTAAACCTAACCTTTAGGGGAAATTTATGTCCTTGAGCTGTTATTTCCTGTGAGCAGGTTGAGTAAAATCCACTCGGATTTATTGTTATTAAAATTCTTCATCATCACTATCAGCATCATTATCACCCCCAGGTGTACACAGCACTTTCCTTTCCAGATGCTTAAGTTGTTTTACTTATATTACTGTAGCCATTTTTAAATATGCTTAAAATATCAGCTCACATACTTATCCCGGTAATACCTCCCTATGGAAACAATGGAAAAGTAAAATGATTTAAATTGACATATTCCCCACAGTCTTTGGTCGGAGAATCTGATGGCCATTCCAAGGCCATGTTGCTTCATCTCATTCGTTTGTATAGCAGTCTAGTGAGGGAAGAAAGTAGAAGGCACGTTCACCACCTGATAACAAATGAAACAGAGGTGTTGAATATGAAAAAAGACTTGCCTAAGGACACATTCTGAATTAGCAGTGAGCCAATAAGTTAGCCAAACCCTTCTGATCTTTGTACTGATCTTCCTGCTCAAATATGCAAAGTCAATGAGACAGATTCTGAGATCTGCTCTATGAAAGTCACATGCTTTGAACTTTTGTACAAATCATAACAGGACATCTCAGGAGTGGTAAAAGGGCAGGCGAAGTGGGAGAGTAACTGAGGCTTTATGGAAAAAAACACAGATTTTAGATTGAGGTCAAAGTGGAGTTGAAGCAAGTGTCTTAATGTGGCTCTTAGTAGTACTATTACCTTGGGTAAGTTTTTTTAATTTCTTTGATGTTAAGGCTCTTCATGAAGAGTAATTTTAAGGATTAAAATTATCATAGAGTAGTTTTAAGGATTAAATAAGATTGTCTGGTGCATGGCAAGAACATTATGTTTTATATTTGTTGTTTTAGCTATTATCATTATTATTAATGTTATGTTAATGACATTGCGTCCTTTTGCTTTGGTGCACAAAGACTCCTGACCATAGCTTGTGATTGGTAGGCTTTGGTTAATACCATTATGTATAATTTGCTTGCTTTCTGCTTCCATGCCTCCTCCTTCCACTGCTTTGACTCAGCCCCCAAATCTGGGTTCAGCTTTACCCCAAACTCAGAATGCCCATGGTCCATGGGATTTTGACAAATGTTGGTAAGTCAGACTATATCCTTGTCTTAAAGTACACTTGGCTTCTATGTTTGCCTATTTTTTCCTGCACAGTAACTTGGATCATACAAACCCAGGATGTTGAGTCTTGCCTTTGAAGTCCACCTCACCCTTGAGCCCATGACTGGCCCCTGATCCCAGCTCTTGGTACTCCTTTTTGCCAGGTTCCCTGAAAATCCTCTTCCCAGATCTCCCTAATTATGAAAGGACTCCTTCCATAATTAAGGGATAACCCATCTGCTAGATTGCTAAAGTTGTCCTAGTGTCTGAATCTCATAATGTCACCAAATGCTCTGGATAAAGTGATTTGTCTGTCTTCACATACTTTCCCCCAGTATGTTGAACCATGATCCATTCATGTCCTCTCCACACTGGTCAGCATGTTCAAATGTCAGATCTTCACTCCTCCTATTCACCTCTGACTTAACTTTTGTTAATACCCTTCTTTCCTTGAGTTCCAATAGGAAGAGGGGTACCTTAGAGGATTCCAAACCAAAGGAATCCAGCCCAAGGAAACCAAGATTATATTGAACATCATTAGAAGGTGAGCACTGATAGAAAGTCACCAGATGGAAGTCTGAGGGATGCTCTGGAGGAGATGAGGTGATAATGGGGATGTGTGATGAGGCTGCTAAGTGGAGATCCATGGTAAGCTGGAACTTCAGGTCTCTCTGTATTGATTGGCAGAGACACCACCTTCTTCTCCCTTCCTCTTCCTTTACTCCTGATAAGATGATGTTTCCCCAATCACAGTAATGTGACACCGACAACATCACCAGTTACCTGACAGATCAACATTTGCCGTAATTTAGAATGCCTTGTAAGCTTTCAAGGCACTGTATAGCTTTATCTAGAAGGAATTAAGTATTCTTTTCAGTGTCTCTCATTTTTTCCCTGGATTTAGAACAAAATTTATTCATTGCATTTGATTCTCCATTTTGCTATGATAAATGCCCGTGGGCCAAGAACTGACAATGTGATGGTTAATTTTAGGTATCAATGTGTCTGAGTCATTAGGCACCCAGATATTTAGTTAAGCATCATTTCTGGGTGTGTTTATGAGGGTGTTTCCCTCAGAGATGAAATTAGCATTTGAATCTACAGACTGGGTAAAGCAGATTGTCCTCCCCAATGCAGAAACCTGTTGAGGGCCTGAATAGAACAAAAAGGCAGAGGGACAGAGAATTTTATATATGAAAGTAAACTTGGCATATGATAAAATGGCATTTAAACAAATAAGTGGTATTGTGACAACTCAATAGTCATTGGGGAAAAAATAAATCAAAATGCATACCTCCTAATGTACATTATAATGAATTCCAAATGGATCTAATACTTTAATGAAAAGAGTCAATCCATATGCAAGCATTAGAAGAAAACTCTGGCAACTTCTCTAAAATTTTAGAGTGGCAAAAGTTTGTTTTTACCATGACTTCAATTCCAAAAGCAGTGAACTCTTAATGTGTTTTATTACCTAATGATTAAATAAAAACTTCTACATGGCAAAAACAAAACAAGACAAAACAACACTCCCCAACTGGAATTAGGGGTCTCAATAAGGGAAAGGAATTCCTCGAAAACTGATTTATGTGATTAACTGTACACCTCGGTAAATCCAAGAGTATAGTTTTAAAAATAGCTGATTGGGATTCTTGTGATGTAACACACATAAAGTTCCTAGTTCTGATGGTGGAACGTAGCACTTGTTCAAGATATTACAGTTACTGACATGAGGATGATGATGTTGATTATGATTATCCTTAGAATCCCCAAGTCAAAGATATTCCCATGAAAGCAAGTCAATAATTCCTCAGGGGTGTGTTCTCCAGAAAGAGAAGTTCTAGAGGAGGTAATACTGGTTGTTGCAGTTGTCTCTTACACTGGTTGCCTGCCGTAAGACTTTTCTTCTGTGCATCTGTAAGAGATATTGCAGACCCAGTGATCTTTTCAACTGGCAAAGAAATTATAACACTTTTCTGAGTCAGCCCCAATCTAAGGACCCTCATTAGCACTAGGGCAGAAGAGAGTGACTGACCAATCTATTGCATGTACTGCAAGGACTTTTAGGGTATTATTTTATGGCTATCTTTCTAGCATTCTTTGTTCCTATTAAACCTCCTCTCTCAAACTTTACAATCTGTTAATCCCTCACTTACTTGTAATATCAAGCATTACTCTTTGGTTTTACTCCTGGATACTTTCTAGTTGCTGCTTTATGAATCTCGAGCATTCATTTCCATCACTGTAACCTACCATTGTCTCAATGGAACATCAAAATTAAACTTTAAAACTCAATTTCAGAATCATCTTTTCTAAGAAGATTCTCTTGATTTTTCCCCTAGAAAGAGCTACTTCTCTGTACTATGTCAATATTTTGCATATAATTGTACTACTAAATATAGCATAACATGTTTATTTGGTTTAATGCCTGTCATCCTTAATAATTAAGAAACTTATTGAGAGTAGACACAGTTTTATCTAGCACAAGACTAGAAAGAGTTGGTTGCACTGAACTTCAGTACCTTTGTCTACCGTGTAAACTTTCTTAGGGCTACTAATGGTGTCTATTACAGCAGGCTTGAATTCCTGCTTTCCCATACAATTATCTGAGCTAGTATAGGAGGAAGACTACAAATATATATATACATAGATAGATAGAGATAGAAATATTATATCACTGTCCAGAGATTAATACATTATATCTGCTTGGTAAAATTATACAATATTTTATTTTCTTCTTTATGATTTTTTTTGAGATTTCTTTTTTGGTCTAATTTTCTACAATGAACATATATTACTTTTATATCAGAGACAAAATATACTTCTAAAGCTGACTCTTTCAGAAATTTTTACTATAGGGGGAAAATGCTTATTTTGGGTTACAGATACACACAGTTGATTTACCAGCCTGACATCTATTTCCAGCTCCTCTCTTCCTTGACCATATCTTACATGGAGTTTAGAAGAGTTAAATTCTTGTTTTTCCAGATTTTTGTGCATCTAGAGGGTACACACATCACAGACCTGGCCAGTAAGATATCAATGGCAATCTGCTACAGTGTGGGTGACATTGCTGCCTCTCACTTCTTCCTGCTTTGAGTACAAATGTGATGCCTGAAGCTACAGTAGGCATATTGCAACAGTGAGCTCCAAAGGCATGCAAGCAAAAAGGAAATATTAAAGCCAGGGGAGAAAGGGATAGAAAGAGCCTGAATCTTTGGTATCAGCCCTAGTTTTCTACCTGCAAATATCTTGTTATGGTGAGGCAATATCTATATCATTTACAACACTGTTAGCTTTTCTGAACATATAGCCAAAAGTATTCCTCACAGATACAGATGTATAAAACAGTTTGTGTACAATGATATATTAACAATGCTATTATAAAAGTGGAGAAATTAGAAAAACGGAAATATCCAAAAATAAAAAAAATAGTTTTAAAAATTATGGAACCAAATAAGCAGCCTTTAAAAATACAGTTTCAAAAGACTATTAATGAGTTAAAAAATGTGGTATATAATTCATGGTATATTATTAAGTTTGGGAAAAACAGATTATAAATTGGTGTAGATAATACAATCTCAATTTTGTTTAAAATTATGTGTATATGCATAGTGAAAAAACACACATCATACACTGTTAGTTGTCTTTGTCTCTGGGTGGTTGGACCACAGTGATCTTTACTGTATTCATTATAAACTTCCATGTTTTCCAAATGTTCTTCAATGCACATATTTTATTTTTCAATTAAGAAAAATAACACTAAATGCTATTTATAAAATTAAAAAAATCAGAGATCTTATATCTGGAATGTGGACAAATTTACCATGTGGCAAATATTGCATGACTTCAATGGTAATTTGGAAAAAATGTAAATTGTATTAGCATGCCCTGCATTTTACTACAGCTCTATTCATGCCAACATTGATTAAAACAGTCAACCAATGATACTTCAGAGGAATAATGGAATGTTAGATCTGCAGAGAACAAGAGATGCTGCCATTTGCTGCTGAATTAAAAGTGAGTTAAAATCCATTAACAGTGAAATGTAATCTTACTATGCTCTCACTCTTCTTCATGATCCCCTCTGATGATTCTGAGAATGGGCAAAAAGCCCAAATAAATGTACTGCTTTTGTCTCATCTTTGAACCTTCCTCGCCTCAACTGCCTGGTTTCCTAAGTCTATCTCATTACCTTCTAATTTCAAACAAGCATCATTGGGATTGACACCCCAGAAACCCTACTTCAGGATGCAAAGTGTTTTTTTCAAAAGAGGCAAATGACCTCCTCCATCTCAAACCAATGAAATAGCAACTTTGGACAGTAAAATATAAGATTTTAATATCAAAATGCAGGATTGGATTGTTCCACTGTGCCACTTAGAAGGTACGTGAATGGGGAAAATCTTTTAATCTCGCTGAGCTCCGTTTTCTTCCTCTGTGAAATGTGTTTGCTAATTCCTCCCTTGCAGACTTTTGAGAGAGTATGGAATGAAAAAATATCCACATATAATATACATTATTATGTCAGGAGTCACAAGAACCAAATATTTTAATAACCCCTAAGAAACTGAACTACTTCCAATAAACTCCCGACTACACAAGGGTAACTACAGAGGGTATGCAAAAATGTTATCCCTGTGGCTCAGGGTTCTATGAATGAAGCCAGTGGTATTGCTTTGGACTTTAGTGGATGAAGGGTCATTATGGCTAATTCCTGCCGTGTTTGTCCCCAGGGGTTGGGTTTCCTCTAAGTCATTTTGTGGCCTAAAAGGGGAGCTAAGTCTTAAGTGGACTTCCACTTAATGGATGTTGAGAGCTCACTCACTGAATGTTATAACCTGTACTCCCTTAATTCTCAGAATCATTTCAGTTAGATTCCATTTAAATTATTTTCTATAAAAATGTATGTACATGGAAAGCAGTACTGGAAGAATATATGTGCTGGATCCAACAGCAATTTGTGCAGTGGGAGTGGAGTAGCTAGCATGCAGTCCAGTGGTGTTTCCTCTGTTTACAAATGGCACATCAAAAAACATCCACCATAACCAAGCGGGCTTCATCCCAAACATGCAAGGATGGTGCAACATTTGTAAATCAATACACATGATTCACCAGGTAAACAGAAGTAAAAACAAAGACCATATGATCATCTCTATAAATGCAGACAAAGCATTCAACAAAATCCAGCACCCTTTCATGGTAACAACCCTCAACAAACTAGGCATAGAAGGAATATATCTCAAAATTATAAAAGCCATAGATGACAAACCCACAAACAACATCATACTGAATGGGGAAAAGTTGAAAGCATTCCTCCTAAAAACTGTAACAAGAAAAAGATACCCATGTCACCACTTCTATTCAAATGGATAGTATTTTCATAATGAGAGAAAAAAATTTTTTAAACACTATGTCCTGGCTGGAGAGAGAAGATAAGGAATTTTTTGTTGCTTGTTTTGTTTCTCATTTGCTTTGTTCTGTTATGGTTCAAGTGTGTGATTACTCTTTAAAATCTAAAGAGTAGATTTAGATTTCTGGTCCATACAGGATGGCAAAGCCACTTCCAAGGTGTTCTAAGTGTTAGAATTACAAACATTTAGTTCTCCCTCTTCACTTCTTCTATAGCACTTTGCTTCTACCTTAGGTAAATTTTCTCCCTTCAAGAGAAACAATGGCTTGAAGAAAAACTTGCCCATCTTTGCTAATTTGCCTTGTACCAGCCTTGGTGTCTGAGATAAATCCTGCACAATAAAGTAATAGTGGCTGACAATAGTAGTAATTTTAATATTAATATTAATATCAACAGTTCTCCATTGTGAGGGCTGAACTGGTGCCAGTCTGTTTGATTGCATTGTATGTATTATCAAATTTAACCTTCACATACAAGCCTATAAGTTGGGTACAATGAGAAAATCGAGACATGCATAAAGGGTCAATAATTTCCATAAAGTCACAACAAGTAAGTGGTTCACACAAGATTCATAGTGAAGATGACTGTCTGCAGAATCCACATAGTCCCAGAGCATGCTGCTTCCCAGGCTAATGGCTCTCTCCTACAGAGAGTGGTTAGCATATGTAGGGAGCAGAAAATGTACATTTCCAGTTGTGTTTATGGCACTGAGTTTATTGTCATTATCAGCTAGGAATGTAAAGCAAGGGTCTATCTATAGCCAAAATACTCACAGAGTATTAAGAGGTCAAGGACCTCATGCATTTGGAATTCCCAATATTTTATGACTAGAGTTCCACAGAACCATAGGTCTGGAAAGTGTTTACAGGATATAGTAGGCTTTTCTTGGTTTTTGATTAAGCAATATATATTATACTTTCTTTTGGACTCTCATTTTCTCTTGGGGAATTATTCTTCAGTGCATACAGTCTGGTTTGGTAGCTAATTGAGTCACTTGCCCTTCCCTAACCAAGAGGAAAGGATGTGCCCAAGAGGCAGGGCCCATCAGCTTCCCTGGTTACGGGATTTGAATTATGAGTCAAAGCAATGAATATACTGAAAATAACTGGAATTCTCATTCATCCTGGAGATAGTACCTGAAACCTCTGGGACTTCCTAGATCCTATTCCTAACCTGTTCTTCAGCCTGTCTTTACTGTATGAGTCTACTTATCTGCATCAGACTTCTAATAAGATTCTATTTGGCCTAAAAATTCTACAGTTACTTTCTATGACTTTCATCTAAACACCTCAGCCATAACATAAGGCATTGAGTCTGAACTTTCACAAAACACAGAGTTCATATACTTAGTATTTCAGATATTTTGATCTTGGTTTTATTGAAAAAATGCTTATGTAATATTTGTATATGCAAAACTCTATTCTAAGCACTTATAAATATCAATGAGCTAAATATTTCCACTATTAGAAGAACTTGCTACTTCATAAAACTGCTCTGCTATTAGGTAGAAGTTTATTTGTTGGACTTCTTATATATAATTTCATATATCTTGCTAATATTTACTTCCTTGTTCTTTCCATCTTCTTGACTCTTGCTCTACCATCCCATAATACAGATTAAACCTGGGCATATTCCCCTTTGATCCACTGTGTTATATAACCAGATGTAGATTTAGGTACATGGATGAGCTGCTAACAAAAATCCTAACCTGCAATTCTAGTGTAAGTGTCATCTGAGTTGAAGACTGTCCCTCATCCGCTACCTTGTCTAGCATGCAGGATTGAGAATATTGCATTAGAGAATTCATACAATCCTAATACACAAACACAACAGAGAAATTCTATTTTCTTAAAATTCTATCACTGTCAATAAAAAAGAGTCTCAAGGCTTTCTTTCTTCAAATCCTTTAGATATAATGTCATCAGTTACCCCCATCCATGAATCATCTTCAGTAAATATTTATCGGGTATGTCTGCCGATGCAAGACAGAGTGTTAGGCGCTTTGGGGCATAAAACAATAAATCTGACAAGTGTATCTAACATCTAGATGTAAAAACAAAATATCAAACGTCTACCACTTAGTTTATTTGGAACCAGTAGCCAGACAATTCATATTTGTTGTTGTTTTGGTTTGTGGCTTACTTGTTTGGTTTTTGCCTCCGTCTAGCTCCGTGATGCTATGTAGATAGAGCTAGCAAAGGTGCAATTCTTGGAAGCACCTTCCATAAGACAAAGCCCAAGGAAGATAGATGACACATGAGCTTTCCAAAGATACATGAAGAAGCTCTCTTTTGTCCCTGAAAGGTTCAATAAGAATTAGTGGTTTATCCCAGGAACTGGTTTTAATCTTCATTTGTCCCAGCTCTGAAATGGGCTTTGAGAATATAGGTGAATTACCTTCATAGAAACCTCCACATATAGCAACAAACAAACAAAAAAACCTGAAGCACAGCAAGATAAGGGGTGGGGAGGAGGAAGATGAGTAGGAAGTAGAATTTTAGTTGTTTATATTACTGTTGCCAGAACTATTCCATGTTCTATGCCTATTTATTGTTCACATACCATCAAGATACATGATTGTGGCAGATTCCTTAAAACCTACTGGTTGTGAAATTCATATGAGAATACCAATCATGAAAGATAGTCATAGATATGGCTCTTCTCCTTTTAAATTTCAGGGAACAGCCTGTACAATATCTGGTGGCAGACAATGTGACAGGCCAATGTACACAATGTGTCAGCACAGCCCTACTTCTCTGTATTTAGAATGGGTCCTCCAGTCCATTCTAAGGAGAGAATATTAGCTCTGGTCTGGAGCTGATATGCTGGGGGAAGAGTCCTATTGTGGCTTTCCATGTGCCAGTTACTTTTGTTTTCTCTGCAGAGCTGTGACCCAGTTACATTTGCTTTTTCTCTAACAGAGATTATATCCGCCCTTCCTCCACACCTGCTCACAAGACACTGAGTACTGATCCCTAAAGGTTAGAGGTGAGG